>JBCJKF010270887.1:0-14770 GCA_039654545.1 Plocamopherus ceylonicus | reverse complement strand
TTGATTTTGCTTGGCAAATGTTTTGGCAAATTTGTCTCCTTTTGGCAAATTTTTTGGCAAATTTGGGGGATTTTTTTTGGCAAATTTTGGGCCAACATTTGGCAAAAAATGCAGATGACAGATCAACACATAGCAAAGTCTACACTTCTCACCCATTGCTTCGATTCTTTTTATAATTTTGTTAACAGTTTTGTTGGCTCTGGCAGGGTTAAAAGTGCCTGCAGAGCTGACAAAGAATCGGTGTAGATAAACATAGTTTTGTTGTTTTCTTTGCAGTTGATGATATTTGAAGCCATTAGAAACCCCTCGAGTTTGGGTGTTGAATATCAAGGTATTATCTTTAAGTCATATCTGACAAGATTTGTCAGGGTTTTTTAGGAGTTTACCACAGCTCCTGTTTTTTCTTCTTGTTTAGATCCATCTGTGTAAAATTCTTGAAAGTTGCGATATTGTTATTTCAGGATATGAAATTCTTGTTAGCAAATGATGTTATTAGTTAAGTCTGTTTTGAATTTTTCTTACGATAGATCAATCGAAGTGTCGATTTCTTTCCCTGTTGGTGGTATCTCATGTTTCCTTTTATCTATGTCTGAAAGACAAATGTCTGAAGAGATATATGGTTCTTACAAGTATGAGCAAGACGGAAATTTGGGTAAAAAAGAAAAAAAAAATGCAATACTTTAACTAAAACCGATAGCCAACATGTGACAGAGAAGCTTGAACAAATAGTTCCATTCTGTTGACAGAGCCCAGTTAATAATCATATCGTATCTACAGTTGCTTTTCTCGGGTGAAAACGCTTAAATGTATATGTCCTTGAATTTACTCCAGGACAAATTGACTTACTACGCAACTTTTCAATCCTCGTGTTACATTTCTTCTCCACAGCCCAGAGAGTTTTGTCTTGCCCTCCCTCATTGACGATGCTGATGGCAGCACCATAACTTCCTGAGGACAGAAAAAATAAAGAGAAATATGATTTGAGTTTGGTCGGGATACAGAATCTAGCCTATTGCATCCTTATTGGATGGATCTCAGGGCTTGAGGAGAGAAGAACTGGGATGATAGAAGTAAGCAGGAAAGATTAGCTGGATTGAAGTCAAAAGCAAGAAAAAGGCGGCTTTTACTCAAGGTCTCCTTCTGCAACAAGTTTGGCTTGCCAACCCATCAGGGCAGCTATGAAAGTATGATAGCCAAAGAAACTGACATTGGACCTATTCTCTCATCTTTTCTGGTGAAGAAGTCTCCAGAACCCATATGGGGCAGAGAAACTGATTATTTGATGATGATCTTCTTCCTCATTCTCTTGATGAAGATAAGAAGGGAGAAATAAAACTGATGTTAAATGAGCAGCTAATGGCCTTTCTCTTTGTAAGACAAAGGCTTTTATTCTAAATTTAAACATTCATGGACATTGGTTCAGACATCAAAACAGTGTTGCAAGACAAAAATATCCCCTGACTAGAGCACATTGTACTGACAGAATCAACGATCAATATGTCTTGAGACGGGACCAGGATAACATTACAAGCGCAGCCATTCACTGGAAACTGGAAGACAAGCCACGAAGAGGAATATTAAAATCATATTCAGTCAGTTTTATTACAAAAAGACTCTTGTCATCACAGGCTTCAACAATTGTTGTCTATTACATAATATTACTTTCAGGCCAGAGAAATTATAACAAAATACTTGTTCCTTTCTCTCATAAACCTTAAGCTTCAGTCATCAATGACATCAAAATAGTGCTAATTTAAGGTGTCAATTGAACTTAATTCAATTTAGTGTCAAAATAGTGATTTGAAATTGACAAAAAAACAAACATGTATAAAATATATCAACAAAAGACAAAGACTAAAAAGGGACAAAAACAAAACAAAAACAAAAAGACAAGAAAAGAAAAACAAAAGAAGAATAAAAATATTCCAAAAGTTCAATATGTCATGTACCAAATCTTCCTGCTCGACCTATGCGGTGCAAATAGGTTTCGTGATCCTTTGGTACGTCTAGGTTAACAACCAGATTGACCCGATCTGCATCAATGCCTCTAGAAGTCTGAAAAGAAAATGTAAATTCCAAACATCTTTAAGTTCAATTTGTCTGCGTTTCTACACATTAAAAAGTCTTTTATCGGTTATAAAAAAAAAAAAGAAAGAAAAAGCAGTCCTTTCAAGCCTTTTGGTTGAAAGGGTCAGAGCTTAACCATGTCTCCATAGCATGAAGTGAACAGTAAAACTAACCACTTTCTGAAGAGGATGCTAGTCTATTGCAGAAAATTTTCAAACAAAAGCTGTAATAATATGATAAATACAACAATAAATGGTTGTTGTAGACAACACGGATTGCGATGGAAAATATAAATGGAAGAATATCAGGACTACACATGACGGACATCAAACAATATCTGACAAGCAAAAGAGAAGTGGAGTCTCACATGAAGCGGTGAGAAGAGCATCCTTTTGTCTTTTTTCTTTAAAGTTTACCAACTTACTTACTTATCGCCGTTTCAACTCCCTGTGGAGCATAGGCGTCAATAAAGGTTCGCCAAACCTGCCTGTTTTGAGCCATTGCTGCCAGAGAGCTCCAGGTCATTCCCACTGCTTTCATCTCTGTCTCTGCTTTCATCTCTGTCTCTAGCTCTCTCTTCATTGTTGCCCATGGTCGACTTCTATTCCTTTTTCCTTGTGGGTTCCATTTTAGGCTTGTCCTGGTGATTTTGTTTGGCTCTTTCCTAAGGTGATGCCCAAGCCATCGCCATTTTCTTCTTCTCAGGTCTTCTTCAATATTAGTTTGGTTAGTTCTTTCCCATGGATTATTGTTTGAGATTGTATCTGGCCAAAATACTCCAATTATCCTTCTGAGATACTTATTTATAAAGGCTCGGATTTTCCTGAGAGAATCTTTTGTCATTCGCCATGTTTCAGACCCATATAGGAGTACGACTTTGACCTTACTGTTGAAAATACGAAGCTTGAGCTTCTCACTTACGTTCCTGCTAGCCAACATTTCCTTTGAAGTTTGATTCTATAAATTTCTTTTTATTGGTTATTATAAGTACTTGGAATTTCTCTGACTTACCAAGTCAGTGGATATCAGAATTCTACACTGGTACGACTTCAGCTGTTCGATGGCAAAGTTCCTCTCCTTCTGGTCCAGACAGCCAGCAATGCAAACAGTGGGCCAGCCACTGTCTTGCAGGCTTGCCTGTAGACTGAGTGCTCTGAAAAAAAATTGAAAAATAACCTTTTATTTAAGGACAGTTTTTATATAGTGCAATATCAAAGCACTTAACAAGGGGTCCTCAACCAACAGCAACACGTAACATGAAGGACGAAACAGGCCACCTGTTATGTGAAAGTACACATTTTTCAGACATCGACAACACTGTCAAAGGTCAGGTACTCATTTAACAACAGAGTTTGATGAGAAAATGTGCTTGAAGAGCCTGTTCCAAGGATTTAACTTCGCACCATTCCCTAAGGGACTCGAACTCAGGACCTCAGGGTCAATAAGCAAACTGTCTACTGCTAGACTACGAATCCGCACAACATAGCTCTTACTGCACTGTCTCAATCTGTTACACAGAAGAAGCAAGGGATATGAAAGGATGGATGATACAAGTAACAACAGCAAAAAATCAAGCAAACTGTTGTCAGCACTTCATTCAAGAGAAAAGTAAGTGGGGACGCAGATAGGTAGTCCAGAGGATAAGCAGGTAAGGTAGGAAGATTTCTGGTTAGGTAGCTGGAGGATTAAATAATAATATTAATAATAATAACTATTTAAGGCGCATTTTACTGTAACACGACCTAAAAGTGCCGTATAGTTATAAAAATAAAAGGAAAAGTTGCTTTGAAGTTTACAAAGGAAGAGATAAATTAGAGATACAATATAACACAGTTAATAATAAAAAGTCATATATTGACAGACTAGTAAAACTTGATTATTGACGTTGAAAAAGAACAGATACACTAGATTGACAGCAGTAAGCCGTACATTGACATACTAATTAAAGCATGATATTTAACCATACAGCTATGCAAGGTTAAAGGAGAATTGCAATTTGCAATGGAACAAATGCTTTAGAAAGATGAATATAATATGATTAAAAATTAAAGGTCATTCAAAGACATACAAATAAAAACATGATTTTCGACCGTGCAGTTCTGGAGGTTTTTTTTTTAAAGACCGTAGCTACACATTTTGGTGAAAAATGAGTTTTTAGCACCACCATATAGTTTGAATCAAGGCGCATCGACTGCTGTGGGTCTTGCTTCTCTATCTTCATAAACAAAGCGGTAAATGCGAAAACAAAAAACTATAAGTCCAATCAACTAGAAGAATGTTGTGAATGTTTTTTCGATCTCCTGTAAAATTTGGTTTGGTGTACTTACGGTCTTTAAGAAAAACAACTCCAGAGTTGTAAAATGTAAAAGGGGTATTACAGTGTGCAAAGGAACAAGTGCTATAGAATGACAAATATACTATGGTAAATGATAAAGTCACATACATTGACATAATAATTAAGACAAGGTATTCAAAGGGGAAACATTTTGAAAGGAGTAACATGATCATATTGAAAAGGAGCATTCAAATAAAATTAAATATGATAAGCTTGTTTAAAAAGATGAGTTTTGAGCTACTTCTTAAAATTTTCAAGGGACTGGGCTTGTTTACACGCTCTTTCAAACTATTCCATATTTGGAATACACAAACAAAGAAAGCTCTTTCACCTCGACGAGTGGAGATACATGGGATGGTAAGTAGAGTTGAACTGTTGTATCTTAAAACGCTAGGAATTCTGTTCTAGGAAGAAAGGAATCTAGTTTATAGTGATATTCCAACTCACCTTGATTGCATGTTTGAAAATATAAGGGCTTGCTGAAAGTCAACAGAGGACAAAATGTTGAGGACGGCTTCTATTTTGAAGTCAAATGCCTTATTGGGAAGGGGATGGTTAGGAACTATATAGTGGTACTGCTTGATTCCTGAATGGAAGAAAAAGGAGAGGAAAATTGCATTCTTACAATAAATATTAACTGTGATATAAGGTTCGATTTCAAGACTATACACATACATACATACATACATACATACATACATACATACATACATACATATTCATTCAAGACTATATATACCTGTTGATTTCATAGGATACACTAAGCACATCTTTTTTTATGCTTAGTTACATATTATAGGCTGTTGAGTGTAATTTCCCATATTAAGAGTTACTGAGCTTTATCAGTAAAGCATCTACACGTCTTGTACCACTTAATAGGCACAGTGGCTCAATGGATAGAGCGTTGGGCTCGAGACCAAGGGGTCTCGGGTTCAAAGCCTGCCTGTGGCAACAGTGTTTTTTTTTCCTTAAGCAAGAAAATTTACTCCAATTGCTTCACCCTACCCAGGTGTCAAAGAGGTACCTGGCAATAGGCAGGTAAATGTTGCGCCTAACAGGCAGCACTTTACTGTATGCTCCCCATGGGGCATGCCTGCTGGGGGAATAAATATATTGTAAAGCGCTTTGAGGCTTCGGCGGAAAGCGCTTTCTAAATGCAATATCTTTTTTCCTTTTTTTTATTGAATAGCTTTGCTGTGACTTGCTTCTTCTATTGGTAATGAATGGAAAAGAAACAGACAAAAAGATAAATCAGAGGCAGACCTGCCAATCCATTTTCACGGCTCACAGGAATGACAGGAAAATTTGACAGTAATCCAAGATTGTTCACAGTAATGAAAAACACTTAGGCCTCTAAAGACCAATATTATGTCATCATAACGAGTTAAAGACCAACCAATAGATAATAATATACATTACACTTACACAGCTTCATTTTGATCGAAAAACAAGAAGATCAGATTTTTGAAGAGCAGACCATTCCTGACCCATCAAATTCAAATCCACATTTTATTCCTGTTTAAATCAGTTAAATATATTGTGGTTCTAATTATAAAGCATTCATGAAGACTCCTTTCAACTATACCAACAACAAAATCTGTCCCCTCCTACACTAAGACAAAAAGCAAACAAACTATATGTATATAATAAAACCTTTTTAAAAAGTCAAAAACAAATTAAAAGGCCCCATCTATCACTAAGGCTCAGGAGGCCTGCATCTTAAATGCTATTGCCATTGCATAGACCTCTGTCAATCTTTTTCCATTCCATATAAATCTACATGTATCGGTTTCTATGAAAGACTGAAACAGAATACATGTATCTTACTGTCTTTACAATAAGGCCTACAGCAGTCATTTCCTTTTAAATCCAGATAAGATTTCACAACTGTGTCAGTCCCCTATACTACAACAACAACAACAATAACAACAACAACAACAAAAACAGCCGAGACGAAAAGAAAACCATTATTATTGTTGTTACATTTAACCACCATAAAAGTCGATGCATCGGTATAAGCACGATTTAACTCTTTTGACAACAATTTGCCCACATTACATCAGGTTGAGCTCAATCTAACTCTTTGACTACAATGTATGTGCTCATCTATTATTGAGTTGAGCACCACCATCTCGCTATGTGGGGAAATCGTAGTTTAAATTTTAAATCGTGCTCAACCCAATGGGCGTTTGGTTGTCAAGGGGTTAATACCGGCATTAGGACATGACGATTATTCGGATCATTGAACCCCCAGTCGTTATAATATAATATTCCTCAATATAATTTGATCACTTTGAAATACAGTACCAAAATGGAGGGCGCACCATCCTTCTGTAGTAAAGGCTTCGGGTAGATCTTTATCTAGATCCCCTCTTACATGTACTGTTGGACTTGCGGGCACGGGTTTTAGATTCGAGACCTTCGATACACCCATTTTTCTTTTTTCTACATGAGTTCAGTTCAGACTAGCACTAGCATCATAATTCTACCTTGATCTGTCGGCTCATACAAAGAGCAGCGCCGTTATAATATTCCGTTATAATTATCAAATGCTTTGCCCGATTTGCCACATCGCTATTGTAAAGCGATATAGAATTTCAATAACCCGTGATAAAGTACATGCCGTAAACTTGTGACCTCGGGAAGGCCGTCGTATGATGTAACTTGCCGTATAGCAGAGACATGCCCAGTCTACCACCACCTTTTTCATCTAGATTCTAGTCTTAGGATAAATTAGATCTAAGTGTTTAAGACGTGTCTATTTTTGAACAGTCTGAAGCCGTAGAATAGAATTTCGCATTGGTTGAACTCTGACTACCTAGAGGCGATAAAATACATGTATCGTCATGAGCACGAACATATGATGGGTGGTATTAGTAGTGCCATAACTGACCTAGAGATAATTTTACAGGAGAGAGAAGAAACTTGCCTGTTTCTAGTTTTGCTCTTGTAATGAAATTTGCTCAAAACATGCTTTGCTAATGATATCGTGGTGCATAATGTACTTCATTCTTAAGATTAATGTTATTGTTCTGTGCTAGAGTGCAAATAGGGCAGTTGTAAACTAAGGATGCATGTTTTGATTACTGTCGTATGTGCTTTTACGGTACTTCATCAATGAAGTGTCATAGTTTGCAAGAGCCGTAAAACCAGTTACGAATGTGCTCATCCGAAAAAATGGGCAAACTGCAGTCAAAGAGTTAAATAGTGCACATGCCGATTTAATGCGAGGCCTTCCATGAGGCCTACTTGCTTATATGGTGTGCCAGACCTGTAGAACTGAACCACACCATCCTTAGCACGAGTAGTTCAGGAATTCAGTGAGGTCAATGACGGTTATACAGTATTGTATTACTTGTAATGCGTCGTCGACTTTACCGAAGGCCGATCGTAGTTGCAGGCCCATCATTATAACACGGTACTGTTCAATATAGTGGCCAGCTTCCTTATTGTGGATAGCAACTGGCATAATAACAGGGCTCACCCCTCCCGCATATTATATCCTCCCCCCCTCTCTCACTCTCTTTCTATTAACCTCCCTCCCTTCAGTGCACATAGAGGAACAAATGATGCGTCAGCAGGCCAGAAAAACAGCGTACAAATGTCGACGTAAATCGTAACACCATCGAAACCTGCGGAAAAAGGCGTGCGTGACAGTGACACCTAAATTGTAACAGGTGGTAGGTCTGCACACACACACACGCACAATATCGGATATCCATTCTATATCACATTCAGCCCACGACTTCGTTTTCTCAAATCCAGTTGCTAAATAAGAAAAAAGAAACCACTCTTGTTTTTTACGCCAAATATCGGATCGCCGTAATTTTCACGGGAAATTCGCGACGTAGCCCGGAAACCGGAATTTTTCAGAGCTCGCCGTAATTTTTTCTGACGAGACCGGAAGATTGGCAGGTCTGCAGAGGTAAGGATGATTAAAGTTGGAGCAAGACTATAAAGAGGTCTCCAAAATGTTTTAAAAACATTGTTTTACTTCATGCATAACATTATAAACAAAACCCATTAATTCAATAATCTAGACAAAAAGATTTAAGCTAAAGTCCCCTTAGAGGAAGAGAAAGATACCTATAAGAGCAGGATCATGCATAACATTATAATCAAACCCCATTAATTCATAGATCTAGACAAAAAGATTTGACTTAAAGTCCCCTTAGAGGAAGAGAAAGATACCTATAAGAGCTGGATCCGTAATGTTCAAACGAATAAATGTTGGGTTCCGCATATACTGGGTTAGCTGCTTGGCCAGGTATTCTGGGTATGTGGCCGACAAGGCTAAAATCTGTTTGTTGGTTGGCAACATGGAGTAGATCCAACTGAAAGGATGAAGATTGAATGAGCGCGGCCAATACAAACAAAAGTTAATTAGAGTGAGTGAAATCATAAAAAACAAAGGGAAAAAAAGTGAAGGAGTAAAACCAAATTAAAGAGAAATAAATAGGCTAAATCATACTATGATGGAAGTTAGGTCAACGCAGGAATAATGATACTACAATGCACAAATGCAAATGCAAGCTCTACATATATCGGGAATGGAAGTGGGTATAAAAAAAAAAGAAAAAGTCATGAACATTATTTCATCTGCATACAATTGTTCCTTGATTGGACCTAAACATGCTCAAATTAGAAATCACTCCATCATTTGTCTCCACCCTTTAGACATTGAAAAGCTCAAATTTCTGAGTCAGCACAGAGAAAATTGAACAAGCTCAGAACAGATTACAGAGAAGGTTGAAAAGAGCAAACTCGGAAAAGAAGAAGGCTTAACAAAGTTACAAAAGAAAGGGTTGAAGAAACTCAAAACAGAGAAGTTTGAACAAGCTCCGAACAGACAAGATAGAGGGTTTAACAATTCCTTAGCTGATGATCTTAGTCATCCTAATCAAATCACCCTTGACCCTGCATCATCATCCTAGATTCAAACCAGGTAGGCCCAGTTTGGTGGCCTGTCAATACATGTCGACTGCAGCCTCAAACTTACTTTGAAAATAAGACAACATCTCAATCAAACTTCACAATGCAATTAGAGACATTGCTGTAATTGGCCTAATATTACCCTTTTTTTTTTTTCTTTTTTTTTGAATTCACAGTATTCGTCATTAAAGGTATTCTAAAGATGCTTTACTACATCAAGTAGTACATGGCAAGCAAAAGCTCTGAGTAAGCTTCAAAGGAAGAGAATACAAATCACTGGGAACATTCCCTGTAAATTTTATGTGCCAACTGCTTCTACAAAAACTCAATGACTTTAGGACTAAAATAAAAAGGAAACTAGTGTATTTCCAATAGTTGCTCAAATACAAAGACAGCAAAAACAAAACTTCAGAAACAATTTTACACACAAAAAAAAGCCAACAATAAAACAACAATAAAACCGAGAAAATAAAACAACGAGAGACTTCAAAAAAAAAAAAAAACACAAGACATTGAGGAAAATTCTGAGAAAGTAGATGTCTATTTTCTGCTTTCAGTCAAAAAAAACAAATCAGAAGGGTTTTGTTAGCAAGAATAAAGCCTTTTTCAGCATTTAGCAGTAGAAATAATACCATTATTTTCTACTCATAATTTTTTTCACCCCACTTCCAGGCTCCTAATACTTTATCCTGAGCAATAAAACTTTTCATTTAAAATGTATATGAAAAGAAAAAAGCCCCACTAAACAGCATTTTAAGTTGGTATTTGTCAAATAAAAAAAGCAATCGAGAAATAAATTGTAGGTAAAAAAATATTATCAAATAATTACTTAATGGGCTCAGAGAAATCTCCATCTAAAAGCTTGTCGGCCTCGTCCAAAACAAAAAGACGAAAACTATTCATCCTCAAAACTCCCATTTCAATCATCTGCTTGATGCGACCTGAAAGAGAAGACATCATAACAAATATAAAACTTACAGATAAGTAATTTGTTAAATAGATACAGAGCATAAGAGAACAGAAGGATAAGATTGGAACCCTCATTAAAATGTTGCATTTCAACCTTTACTTTCTAAGATGAAGGTTTTATAATCCCCCTGTTCTTTCTTTAAAGTTGGAAGTTGAGCAAAACAAGAATGTAGCTGAGTACAAGCATTGAAAAGCATAGGAGCCAGATGAATTAATTCATTGTGCATGCTTCTATCTCAAACCAAACTATGTTAAACAAGTAATATGCTATTCCTCTGTCACCTTTCCTTTCCACACAGTCAACTTACCTGGGGTCCCAACAGCAATCTGGCACCGCTTTGCCCCGATTTTATCTTGCTCCACTGGAGTACCTCCAATGAAGGTGTGTATTTTCAGACCATGTATGGAGGCGCCAAGGGTCTGAAAGACACCAGCAATCTGGATGGCAATTTCTCGAGTTGGAGCTAGAACAAGGACCTGTCAGAAGGATGCATGCATATCATTATCATGAATGGAAAAGAATTTTTTCAGATAATTCTGCCTCAAGACCTCTATACTGGGTGCGAGACAAAAAACACGCAGGATTTAAAGGGGCCATAACTCTGTTCACTTTGTACAGATCGACATAATACTTCACACATACCTTATTTAACATATCAATATGTATGTCAATTTAAAGCAAAATATAACCAAGAATAATGAAACACCAGCGATTTCTAACTGGCGTATTCAGAAAACCTCATATCAACATTGGGTAAATAATATACACGGCATCCCTAACATTGCACAGCCTGGAACAGCGGGTCGCAGGTTTGAAATTGATTTTTGCTAACAAAGCAATATCTCTTGAATTGTTTGCACTTTATTTCATCAAAATCAGTTCAGCGAAGCAGAAGTTATGCCCAATATAGTGAGGTGTGGTAACGCCCTTATCGAATGATATCGCCATGGCGGCCGCCGGGCGGTAGGTCTAAGTGACAACTGACCATTGAAACGAACATGTTTCACTAAAATTTATATAACTTTGCGAAAACCAATTTGATTTAGATTTACTTTAATTGACTCATAAAATTCTCTGCAAGATAGATAGATAAATTGCTTTAGTAGCAAAGTCCTTTTAAAACCCACGGCTCGATATACCTGGCCGTGTAATTTTTTTTAAAACACCCTTTAAGTAATTTACACAACGTTGACATTAGATTTTCTGAGTAGGCATGTTGAAATTGTTGGTGTTTCATTATGGTGGGATATATTTTGTTTGAAATCAGCATACTTGTTGATAATAAGTTAAATAAGGCCTTTATGAAGGTTTACGTCGAAAAATGCAGAATGGAGAGAGTTATGGCCCTTTGAAGTCCTGCGCGCTTTTTTTCTCGCACCCAGTATGTATAAATATATACTTAAGCTGGTGAACAACTTTAATTTGGTGGTGCCATAAGGAACAAACTATAGGTATTTATGTACACATCAATCTGTTAAAAAACAATGTCTATCATTCAAAGAGTCTAAAATGGATTCTTTTCTGCATGGCAATTTACTGATAATATTGATAAGACAATCCAGATAATTATTAGACTGGCTTCTGCCACTGCTTCTACTACTACTATGTCTACCTCCCCTTTCATAACTTTAGTATATCTATAGAGTGTCCAGGGGAATTAAAAATACACGATTATTTATTTATGTATCAACTGTTTGCCAAAAATAAAGCATCATTTCATTTACAGTAAAACCCCATAAAGATGCCCCCCTTTAAACTGCCAACCCCATTTTACCGCCTACTTTCGCCATGTACGAAAAGTTTTCCTTATATATCACTACTAATTATCCCACAGTGGTCACAGTGGCACAGTCGGTAGTGCGTTGGGCTGACAACCGAAAGGTTGGTGGTTTGAATCCCGTCAGGGGTATTGTGAGTTATCCCTTGGGCAAGGTTATTTACACTACTTGACTCCGTTTGTGGCACTGCTCTGAGGCTGACGCTCGATTTTCGGTAAAAAAACAAATGACAAATTTCCCTTCGGAGATGAATTAGTGGAATTTTTAAATATTTTTTATTTAACTGCCCACCGCCATCCGCCAAAGATTCTGAGTGTCCCAACATGACCTATATAGAGGGAAATACCCGGTCAAAACGCCACACTGAACGAGAGAGAGAGAGAGAGACTGACAGACAGACAGACAGACAGAGAGACTGTTTGGCTGATGCACGTGTGTGGTGTGCTACCATCCTATAGAGCTTGGAGAATGACACAGTGCCAGCGATGACACCTTTCTTTCCTCACCTATGCCTGTAAGTTACCGTACCTTGGTTACCTTAATTCATTTCCCAGCTTGAATTGCCAAAACCCTGTAACTCCGATTAAACCGCCAATTTTATTAATGTCCTGATGTTGGCAGTTTAATAGGTTTTGACTGTACTGATGATTTCATCTTCACATTCTTTTTGAAAATAGCTGATCAAATACTTGAGTGGATATCTCTAGACCTATGCCTAATTTTCACAAAAATTAAGACCTACTTAAAGTGGGTAACTTAATAATGTAAAAATAACATCGACTTCATTGCTGAAGATAATTCACCAACACATTCCCTAGTCTCCAAAGTAATTCAGGAATTCCTTTCTGAAAGAATTTCAGAAGAGAAAGGACAGTCTTTTGCAGAAGAATTCAATATAAAATTTAAATTTTTTTTTTTTTTATGTCAGTATACCATGTCAATATGAAATAAACTTCTAATGCTAAAATCAGATATAAGTCTTCATATTCATACATAATACCTACAAACACGTACAGTATGTGAAATCTATAAAACTATTTAAATATATGTTATTTATAGACGTACTGGGTAACTTTGATTGTACACACCTGTGTAGATGGAGAGGAAGCATCAATCCCTTCTAAAGCAATGACAGTAAATACACAAGTCTTGCCAGTTCCTGATTTAGCTTGAACAATTAAATCTGAAGGGAAAAGATACACCAATTTAAAAATCAGTTGCATGTCATGCCCTGTTCGAGTTAAATCTCAATTTTAAGTCAGAAGCAGAATCTTGCAATTCAAACGTAAAATAGAAAATGAAATATCAAAAACAATCAATCATGTCATACTTATTTTTACAAATTAAATCTAATCAAATGTAGAATGTCATACTTACATTATGTATGTATATTAAATCTTGCAACAATATTTGTGAAAGAAGAAAGTGAAAAGGCATCTTGTTTATAAATGCGAAGAAAACAAAGACAATGGTGTCCAAACAGTAAATATATATTCAAATGAACAATAACAACATCGAACAATATGATCCAATAGCATACTGGGTCAACTAGTGACAGAAAATGGAAAATGTTAATAAGAAATTTGAAGAAGAATTAACATTGCAAAAACAATATTCACAAAAACGAAAAATCTTCTTAGATCCAAAAAGATATAAATATCAAAAATAAGACTGGCAAAATGCTACATCTGGTCACCATCTGGTCCTCTTTTAACCTACAGATCAGACATTTGGTCAGGACAACATCGATAGAAAAAAAGATCAACGCATTTGAAATATGGGGTTACAGGACAAGTACATAACTCTTGGACTGAAAAAAAATGACCAACGAAGAAGTCCTGAAAAAGATTGGGCTTGAAGATCTAAACCTCCTGACAACAATCAAGTCAGGCCAACTTAGATACTGGACGAGTTAGACGTCACAATAACATAAAACATCATAGCAGGAAAGATCATAGGCTGGTGTATACAAAGTTCAATGCAAATGAAGGAAAAATAATATACACATGTATGTGTATGTAGCCTACTAGAAGCTTCCATTTTATAAAGCCTTAAAATATATAATGAAGTCCAACTCTGATGAGAGTGTGGGAAGGGTTCTCAGCCTACATTTTTCATTTTGGTCTGAAGACCAAACTGAGTCGTAGCATGTGATGCCATTAGAGGAGTAACAAAAATCAGTGACATTAATTTACATTCCATAATTTGTGCACTTAAATCATGTATCCTATACAGTTACCATTCTTTTTGATGATTCAACGACTGCCGGGGAAAAAGCCTTTAATATGCTTCCGCCCCCAGCGTCCAGGGAAACAGACTGTCATATGATTCGTTCCCAGGCGGCCAGGGCAATAGCATGAGGCAAATTTATATAGCATATTATACATATTATATATATTAACGCCTATCCTGCGGGTCCCGTATATATTCACCCCACTAGCTTGAGATCGCCACAGTCATTGCCTGCGAGTCCCGTATTTATTCGCCAACGGCCATGCTGGCCTTGCCCCTACGCTACCTGCGGATCCCGTATTTCTGCGTTGGCCTGAGGCTAGGCTGCGTCTAGGCAGCATGTAGGTGCTATTATTCGCGTAAGTTCTCGATGAAATCATCATATTATATCACTTTACAGACCCAGAATCTTCAATCAATGGATCCACCAATGAATTCTTAGCATTTAGTACATGT
>JBCJKF010269777.1:0-14774 GCA_039654545.1 Plocamopherus ceylonicus | reverse complement strand
ATAAGACGTCATCGCAAACACACTGTCCGTCACCTACGGTCCGACTGCTGCAGTCTTAGCCAATCATGTGTCGCCTTCTCTTCCTCATCAACAACACCTTTGAAGGCATGCAAAGCATCTGGTTGTCCAGACCGGGCCTTACGCAACGACGTGATGAGCATTCCATCGTGGGGGTAGTCTGCTCTCTTGTGTCGCCACTGATTACACATCACATGTATCCGTTCACATTCGACCGCAGGCATTTCAGATTGCCTCAAAATAAATAAATAAATAAAATGAATGAAAAAATTGAAAAAATCACACAGCGACAATTAACAAAGTGTATCCTGGTGGATGCCCGTACGATGATAAGGGCTGATAGACAAATAATTCGACTCCCGACATGTGTTGCGTGGTCAGCTGATCGGCGACCAGTGAATAGTCCGTTCCGGCTAATAGTCAGTTCCGGCTAATAGTCCGTTTTTGCTGCTTCCCATGGACTGGACTAATAGGCGGTAACTACTGTATTATTATTATCATCATCATTATTATTATGATTATCATTATTATTATTATTATTGTTGTTGTTGCAGTTGTTATTACTTTATACATGACCCTTAAAAGCTATACATGTAACATGAATTAGGTAATTGGGTACAAGGTGCAGGAAAAAATGAAAATCAAGAAGGAGGAGGAACAGGATGACAAAGAGGGAGAGTACAAGAATTAGCCTTTGAAGAAATTTTACCTTTCCATTGCGATCAACTGCCCATCCAGGTGGAACTTCTTTACCCAATCTGTCTTTAATCTCTACCTGGTCAGTGGGTTGTCAGCAATCACAAAAATTATATCAAAACTGACTTAACATATTTTGTTACTGTTTGTGATTTGCACTATTTGTAGGCAAAATGAAATGTTATGTAAAAATTCAAATACAACAATCATATTAACACTCCTTTCGTATGTCACTTTATTACGTTAAATATTTTGAAATTCATTTAGCAATTATTACTTTTTGTTATCTTTGTTTCTACATTCTGATCTCTATACACTCAATATGGTTCTTAAGGATGAGCTAAAATTTAAAATGAAAAACTTTTGAATTAAACAAAAAGAAAGAAATGTCTACCTAATTGTAGAATACCATTGATTATTGTTTTCTAAAAAAAAAAAAAAAAATGGAATAAAAGACACACTGCTAGACTGAACCTTGATCAATTCTTAAAAGAAGATCTCAAAATTTACTGTAATTGTGATAGTTTAATTGTTTTATTATATAAGTATGCACTAAAGGAGAGATCTGTTTCTTTCTATGAAGTAAAAAATATGTCAAAGGGCCAGAAACATGAATGAGTTAAAAGAAATGTTGGAACCACCTTCCCTAGAGCCACAGTAGTTGTTGCCATGTCCAAAACAAATTGATCTCCACTGTTCCCTTTAGCTGCCACACAAATTGGATTTGTTCCAAGAGTTTTCTTTAAAAGAAAAATAAAGAGACATAAGTTAGAACTCAAATCAAAGGTTACCTTCAAATCACGGTGAGTCATATTTGTAATTGATATCCATTTTCTAACAAGTTTCATACACTGGAATTTTTCAAGCAGCTCTGTTATTTTATACTTGTATCCTTACTTCATCATTATTTTAGTGATTAAGATTCAAGTCTCTCATTTATACTGAGCAACATTAATTACTGGCCAAGCTTTAACCAGCTGTAACTCGATAGGTATATATCATAAACAGCATTTCCTGGCACCAAAAGAAAGGTAATTCAATTTTGAATTCAACAAGACCAACAAATCAGTCTAGATGTCATTTATAAATGGGAAATAGCTTAAAACAAAGAGCCATCAAAAATTTGTTTATGTAAAAATCAACTCTTCGAAGTAAAAATTTGAAGCAAAAAAAACAAAAAACAATGAAGTTAAAAGACTTCAATCTTAAAAGAGTGCTTGAGAAACCTTTGATACATAAACAAAACCAATTATTCTAACTTTACATCGATAAATGTATTTCATGTTTAACCTCTGGCTAATGTCCGTTTAGTTGTAGCTTTAGTGCTTGTACGCCTTGGTGAATTCTGACACTGGAAATAACCTGCGTTGGAGAATAAAACAGAGCCCCAGTGAGGATTAAACCAGCGACGATGTGAGATACACCAGTCCAGACAGGCTTGTCTGTGAAGATTAGTAAGATGTGGCTCAACAGATGGCCACTTGCATTTGAGCCAAGCAGCTTTCAAACTCATCTATCGCTGCTGGATAAAACATTGAAGTACCTAGGAGTGGGCATAGTTGATTTTAGGGTCTTTCTGGAAATCCCAAAAATTACTTTTCTGTGTGGCATTTTCAGCATAAAAGTTCCTATTACCATACTTAGCAATTAAAAAGATTTAATTTGATACCAACCAACCTTAGGTAGCTTAAATATTATGGGAGTTGCAGTCCTTTAAGTCCAGCCAGTAATTAATGGTGCTCAGTATAGATGATATGAGTTTTTTCCTTGACATTTGCTGTGAATGGTTTCCTCAGTTAATATGTATTTGTTCCAACTAGGACCATTGTGTTAAAAGACCTGCTTACCTCCTTTGCTCTAACTGGAACCATTGCTGGGGAACTGTTGCAAAAGGCCATTCCCTGAAGTAATGAAACAATATCGTTATTGAATTTGGTTTCAAAGTCAACCTCAAAGAAGAGTGGCTGGACTGAATGGCAAGAGAATCAACCGATTGGAGACAAAGTGGATAGAAGTGCATGTTATTCATGTTTAAATAGGACAATTACATTTTTCTTATGAGATGATGATTCTTATATTGACTTTTTTTCATATCATAAACAATCAAGAACCATAAATACTTTAAAATATAAGGAACTTAAATAAGAAAGAAACAATACAAGTTCAAGTACTTTCTGTAGCCTATATGTTCTTATACAGAGATGAACAAGATAAAAAAAATCCTTTTGTTTAGTTTAAAATAAGAAGGGGAGATCATGAACATAAGTTCACATCTCTGCCACAATCATTAATATCATTAAAAGTACCTTACTATTAAGAGTGTCAAATATGATTTACATCCATCTACTTACAACAAGGTTTTGCTCCATTGCCCTCAGCCCATACCAACCTGCAATCCCAAAGTGGTTGGATCCTGGCAAAGGATGTAGAATTTATTGCTACTTGAGTTGCTTGTCTTAATCAAAATTAAAAAAACAACTTAGAAGCAGCTTTTTTGTGTGTTACGTATCACATACAACTAAATCATGCTACACCTGATATGATTATTCAACTCTTCTGAAATCTGACATCACATAAAGCCAAAACTTGCACCATTCGCATCCATTCTTCATTAGAAGCTGCTGCTGCTGCCACCACTACCACTACTATTACTTAAGTTATTTCCACCATTCTTTTTTTTTTTTTTCGATCACCTATACTAGACAAATTAATAATCAATTCATCTACAGCTTTAGATTTCAGAAGAAAGTTGTCAACTCACGTTTCGCAGAAATCCAACCTATTCCCTCTGCTTTCGCTTTTTCAATTGCGAGGTCAATACAAAATTTGCCAACAACAGGTCCTGAGGAAATAATGAAATAGAGCAAAACATAAAATGAAGTACCGGTAGTTCTTTCTTATCCATAATTCACCACTTAAATGTGATTGGCAATGATGAATGTAAAAGATCATGGTGTCCCTTTAATGGACAGTCTACCAGCTAATTTCTATTTTAGCTGATAGTCTACCATCCAGCCAGTCTGACAACTGTTTTAGTTGATCTACCTTTGGTGGTGAAAATTATGTGCTAGACATCATTGTGAAATCACCACCAGACAGGTATTTTCTGTACATAACGGCCAGGCATAAGCCATGTCAGCAAATTCTAACAGTAAAAAATCTAGTTCTTCCATACAAATGACAGGGTTGTAAAATTTTCTTGGATACATCTTGACAGTTTCAAAATGATGCAAGTGAATAAAACTTCTCATCTCCCATTTTTTATACAAACTTTCTGCCAACAAAATTCGTCTTGGTTCCTGCTTAGACACTTCCTGTTGCAAATTATGCAAAACTAAGCTTTTGATGAAAAGTCACCAACATAAGGCACATGCCTGTTTATCAATGACACCCCTTTGTCTCACTCACCCTACTCAGGCATAATAAATGCTTGTCAAGTGACATTAACCACTATTGTCACTTTTATTCTCTTACACATTTTTTATGGTGGTCAAGTTGCTGGGACTCATACTAGATTTCTATGGTCAAGCAGACTGAAAGCAAACTTTCAAGAGACTTCAAATTCAATGTAGACCATCAATTAAAACAGCGAAAAAATCACAATCTAGCCTGAAGACAAAGGTAATAATTACCAGGAAATCTCCCTTTTTTCTTGTCTTAAACAAAAAAAGAGTGTTCATGACAGACTAATTCATATCTTAAAGCTCTAAAAATATGAAACACTACAAATGAATAAACTAGTTGTTTGGTGGAAGATAATAATAGTAAATAGTCACGTGGTTGATGGTATTTTGGAGGGGGCAGAGGCCCAATAGATAAGAACAGATTAAAAAAAAAAATTCAACATTTTAAAGTATATTTTCATCAGCATTTATTTTTAAAAATCGATACAGTGTTAAAAAAGCACTTTAAAACTGGAATTGGTTTTGCTTCAGACATAGCAGGCTTCGAATTATTTTATGTATTACATACATGTATATATGTACCAAAAGCTGTTTAAATTATACATATTGCAATAAATTATACAGAGAAACCTGTTTTTCCATCATTTTCGTTTTTTATTTAAGAAAATTATTTTTAAAAAGTTGTAAAAAAATATTTCACAACAGCACTCATCAGGGTACATGTACTTACCTAGACAATTATTTCCATCTACAAGAGCAGTGGCAGCTGTTTGTTGTAAAATTTCTGGATCTTTGTCAACAGCATTGTAACCACCAAGCACATCAGCAACATAGTAATCTGGATAATTTTAATTTCAGTCATTATTAACATTGATTAAATGGAAGTTCATTCGAATTGTCATCATCATCATTATCATCAACATTAAATCATCATCAGCCTCATTAACAGCAGCAGCAGCAGTCATTGTCATCATTGTCATCATCGATTTCTTAGTAGTAATAATATGATGGTGATGATGATAATGATAATAATGATTGATGATGATTATGATGATGGAGAGGAGGAAGTTGAAGAAGAAGGAGGAAGAGGGAGGAGGTGAAAGAGATGGAGGAAGAGGGGGAGGGTTATAAGAAGTATTTGTGTGTGTTAGTTTGTGTATGTGGTGTGTGTGTTTGTTTGTGTATGTGGTGTGTGTGTACACAAGTGACTGTGTATACACTGTAGTCAAGATATGATAAACTTGCTTAAGAAAAATTCCTGTTTAAAATGAACTTTTCATCTGGTCCTGGGGTTTTTTTCTCCTTATGTATAAGCCAACTTACCAGTCTTGTTTAAATAAACATGAATTAGTCTTGGTCCAGTTAAAATAAACTGTTCTCTGCCATATTGGCCTTCTTTCCCAATCCCTATGTCCACCTGCTAATCCCAACCCCCACCAGTTGCATGCCTTTGCTCACAAGGCCATCACAGTCACATACTGCTGCATCGCTGCTCATCGTAGGGTTATTTTGATTGGCTAAGCCTGGATGGGGAGATGGAGACAAGAGTTGTGTGCAAAGCACTTCATGCCCCTCTCTCTTTGTACACCAATAGTGACTAGGCTATGCCCACATGCTCAGCACACATACTACATGTGTAGACATATTGTGTTACAGTAGTTACGTTTACAGTCAGTTAGGATCTCGTCAGTTTCAGTATGTACACAACATAATCAACTCTCTCGGTTTATCACAATACAAACCTATAACAGAGAAAAAAATTAATCACAAGGAGACAACTTTTGAG
This sequence comes from Plocamopherus ceylonicus, assembly GCA_039654545.1. Taxonomy (NCBI): domain Eukaryota; kingdom Metazoa; phylum Mollusca; class Gastropoda; order Nudibranchia; family Polyceridae; genus Plocamopherus; species Plocamopherus ceylonicus. The sequence continues at coordinate 8,870 of JBCJKF010269777.1, read as the reverse complement.
CCTAAAAACCAAAATGCTACTTCTCAAGAATGTGAATGGGAAATCTATTCACTCATTTTGAATCAAAAGGTTGATTCCCTTGAAAATGGTTAAGATAAATCTTGCTTTATAAGTATAAACTTTTTTTCTGGCTCCAAAAAGTTTCGCTCTTTACTTTAATAAAAGCAAACTCCTCTGTAAGGGTGCAGATGCTATGTTTGTACATTTACTACGTGCATTCAATATCTCTGACAGTTAAGAGACATTGAGAGATACTGATTACAAACTGCATAGAGTATCTTTAATAAAGCTACAAAATTTAAATATAATATCTTACCAAGACGATTCAGACCGTGACTATAGTGACCTCTCAAATCAGCAGACACCAGTAAATCTGCCAAAGTGTGGGCATGTTCTGTTCTGACCCCAATTTTTTCCATGGTTTGAACAACAAAATCAAGAAGCCCTTTTACTGGTATTACCACTTGACATTCTTTGTCAACACTCATTGTTGTTCCACAATGTTTTGCTAGAGAACTTAGCTGATATTTCTGTAAAAGAATGAATCATATACAAGCATTAAAGAAAGTCATAAAAATAATATATTTCTGCGAGGGTGTATGAAAAGAATGTTAGAATCAACTTTTTTTCTTTTTTACAAACATGATTGAAGAACAGTAAAAACACTGCTACATTCAAAGGGCATTAATTTTATTATTTATATAACTCTCTGTCTGTCTGTCTGCCTCTATCTCTCTCTCTCTCTCTCTCTCTCTCTCTCTCTCTCTCTCTCTCTCTCTCTCTCTCTATCCATCTCTATCTTTCTAATCTATCTAGCTCAGCTGGATCTAGTCTAGATCTAGATCTAGGTCGAGATATAAAGGCTATTTGAGAGGGTTTTGATAAGAATATTCAGTACACACTGTTCAGTTCACTGATTGATTGCGGTCTACGATGAATCACATGAGAATGCATGATGTTGAATTGAATGGAGTTAAGGTTATATCTAGAATCTAGATCTAAACTAGACTCTTTCTAGATCTAGATCTAGATCTAGATCTAGATCTAGATATCTAGATCTATGGGAAAAACGGGGGTCTATTGTCATCATGTTATGCAGCTAGGTGGACCTTGATCTATCTGTATCTGTATCAATACGTCGAAAGACCAATATACTGGCGTGTGATCGACGGGGATGAGAGAGCGCATGCAATTTTCTAGTTTCGTTGGAAGCTAGTTGATCTAGGCATATTTCTTCCTAGATCCAGAGATCTAGAATCTAGAATCTAGATCTAAAGTAAATGGAGGGGAGGGCCTAAATTAGAGAGATTGTGTATGCTTGCATTTACTCACTATTACAAGGATCTCTGTTCCCTGCAGGCACAAAGTTGAAAGTTGATCTCTAATCTCTACTTTCGCTTTCGTTTTTATGAACATAAACAAAGATTAACATAAACGACATAAACGACAAAATCTCTGGATTTTTTTTTTTTTAGAACGCTTATGCGTGAAGTTTTATCGGTGTTCCCAGTTTGTTTTGTTTGGTTTGGTTTGGTTTGGTTTTGGGGTTGGGTTTTGTTTTTTGTTTTTTTGTTGTTTTTTTTTTGTTTTGTTTTATTTAGTTTTTGTTGTGGTTGTTGTTGGTGGTTTTTTGGTTGTTGTTTTTGTTGGTGTTTTTTGTTGTTTTTTGTTGTTTTTTTTGGGGGGTGGGGTTGTTTTTGTTTTTGTTTGTTTTGTTTTGTTTGCTCTGTTGTCTTTTTTTTTTTTTTTTTTTTTTGATGTGTCTCCGTTCCCTAAAAGTAGAGTTTTTTTTTTTTCTTTTCTTTTTTTTTTTTTTCTTTTTTTTTTTCCTGTGTCGTCTCTCTTTTTTTTTTTTTTTGTTTGATGTGTCTCAGTTACCTAAAAGTAGAGTTGTTTTGTTGTCTTTTATGTTGTTTTGTTTTATTTTGTTGTTTCATGTGTCTCAAAGTTACCAAAAGTAAAATAATAATGATAATTATAGGGCCTAATAATAAATACACGAACGGAGACAAAATAAAACAACAAAAAAGCTTGCCTTATCGCGGGGTAAAGTGTGTATAAAATTATATACTTTTGTTATTATTTTTAAATTGTATATAAAAAGCAACAACAACAGCAGCAGCAGCAACAACAACAACAACAACACAACAACAACAACAACAACAACAACAACAACAGCAACAACAACAATTAAGAACAAAACTCGAGAAACAAAAACCCTAAACATAAAAATCCCTGCCTTGGATGAATTTGTTTAAACACATTCAATGCACGTATGGTTGGTTCGATGCCAGGCCTGATACAGGCATCGGCGATCATGCATCTCCAAGCCATTCTATCGCTACAGACGTGTCTCAGTGTATCAGTTCATTGCAGCTGAGGCTGTTGTTGGTAGCCCATGAGTATGTATTTCTTTGTCTGCTTCTGGCTCTCTTGCCCTCTATCTGGGCCTTCTAAGTAGTTAAGAGTGCCATGCCCTCTATCTTTCCCAGCAATGCAAGGTGTTCCAGCTCTGAATGTCTTATTATAATTATGTCCGAGAAATTGCATTTGTCTGCATCGAATTGTGTTCGTGAGTGGCCTGCTGGTGTTGGCCAGGGCAAGAATTTCTTCGTTAGATTTGTGCTCGGTCCATGATAATGATACACGAAGCATTCCCCTTATGAACCACAATTCTGCTGCTTCCAGTTTCGCTTGCATTTCCTCGCTGATGTTCCAGCATTCGCAGCCATATGTCAGCACTGACCAGATGGATGCCTTCAAGATTCTGTTTTTAGTGTCCATTGTGATGTTTCGATTTTTGAGAGTGGTTCTTTGTTTGGAAAAGGAATCTTTTGCAAGTGCTATTCTTTTCATGATCTCGTCTTTGCATTTTCCGCTGGATGTGATGGTGAAGCTGAGGTATTGAAAACTATAGACCTGCTTGATCAGTATCCCTTTGCTGGTGAGAGGGAATATTGGGGCATCTTTCTTTGATACAGTCATGCACACTGTTTTGCTTACATTGAGGTCCAAACCCATTTCTTCACTTTTCTGGACTACAAAGTCGAGGATTTTTTGTACTTTCTGTTATGAATCTGCTATTATTACGGTGTCGTCAGCTATCGTACAACCTATTTCTGTGCCCTCCATTTCTTGGAAGTTCCTTAATATAAATTCGCTGTAAAGGTTCAAAAGGTCTGGTGAGATGACACAACCTTGCCTTACACCTCTAAGGATAGGACGCAAATTGTTGTATTCGTTGTCAACCCTGATAGCATCTTCTTGATTCCAGTAAAGGTTACGTAATATTCTTAGATCTTTCCCGTCGATGTATAGACTGGATGATGTTGAATTGCTTTTCATGTTGGACCCTGTCGAAAGCTTTAGAGTAATCTATGAAGCATAAGATGTCTTTCTGCATTTCTATTTATCTTTCTATGGTGGAAGTGAGTGTGAATATGGCATTTCTGGTTCTCTTGTTTGCAACAAATCCAAATTGAGCGGGTGATATTTCTAGGTTGATTTTGGGTCGCATGAGGATTCTGAGCAGGATTTTCACGAGATGGCTCATGAGACTAATTGTTCGGTGTAGAGAGCACCCTGTTGCCCCTGGTTTTTTAGGCAAGGCGATAAAGATTGATTTGAGTAGATCTGATGGAATCTCTCCCGTGTCATAAACGGTGTCATATTATTATGGTGTTCATAATGATGGTGACTTGTTTCAAACCCCAGTCGTCCAAGGCTTCCAAAATTTCCACTGATATTATGTTGTCTGGACCAGCGGCTTTGCCTCTCTTTATCTTTTTTATTGCGTGTATGACCTCGTCCTCCAGAATGCACGTATAACATTGCAATAAAATGAAAATGGCCTACTTTTTACGCCCTCACGTCCTGGACCCTGACAACTGACATATTAATTGAGAGAGGAATAAGAACGGTTGAAGTCGAAAAAGTTTCAGTTTATCTTGCTTTCGGATGGTTTCAAGTCTTTCACAATGTCTGTGGCATGGGAATCATGTAGAAATGTTTTTGTTATTCGCGTTGCTGCGCTTCGTTTGCTTTATACAATTATTTTGATGTCATTTGATGATTTATGCAATGTGTATCCCATATCGAACTGCCATATTCGAAGATTGGTCTTATTGGTGACGGGTGTTTGGGTTTGACCTTGGCACCCTTTCAAGTTTCTACTGATGAAAGCACTGATTTCATAAACATAAACGGAACTGTTAATGATCCATGTCACCCGTTCTTCGTGCCTCGCTAAACCATCCTACAAGACACTCATTAAAATCAGAAAGGACGGAGAGGCCGACAGAAGAAAAGATGAGATGACATTAAGAGAATGGACAGACATGGACCTACTGACTACTGAGCACAATGAAGAAAGCAAAGAAACGGGAAAGTCGGAGACATTCGCCGTCATCTGTCAGAGGCGATCTGAACAATGGCAATTCTACGGCGCAGTAAGTGCATGTAAAAATTATGAATATAAATCTAGATAAGCTTAGCTTGATATGAATACTGGTTATTCCCAGGGTGACCCATCACCTGCACACGACGATTTTCTAGATTTATATGCCGTTGACTATTCAATTATTCGCCCAACTTTTACTTTTGAACATGTCCAGTCAGCTATGTTGTCGTTCCATCTTTTTTTTTTTTTTTTCTAAGAGTAAGAGTATAATGTAGTATCTATCTATCCTTTCTTTCTCTTAGTACAGTGACTTGAAAAACCACCCTTGCAATTTCTGTTGACATGTCCCCATAGTATCCCATCTCAGTTTTCAGTAGTTGGCCTTTTCCCCGAGTGGTGAGATCTCAGGTCTTCATAATACATTTTTTCCCTTAATGCTATGCTCCAAATGGTCCAATGACATGCTAGATTCTCTTCCTCACTTCCTTATGAGCAGGGGCGGATCTACATGAGGACACTAGGGACACTGTCCCCCCTAACATATCAACAATATTGTCTTCACAAGAAATTGAAATAAATGAAAATAAAAGAGAAAAAAAAACAGGAGAGGGATAGAAAACAAAATCGGTTATTCATCAGCGAAAATAGACATAAAACAGATTAAACGAGTAATCACGGATTTTAAAAACCCGCGGTACTTTGACAGCCCTCGATTCACTTGATGCCTTTCTCAAAAAAAAAAAAAAAAAAAAAAAAATCCAGCCCAGGCCCACCGAAGATCCAGCACTGTTCCGAAACTAGATCTAGCCTAGGACTACGCCCGTACACCTCTAGTCACACGCACAGCCACCACGCGGCTCGCTCAGCCGTCAACCGAATGAGAGAGGGCGGGCTGGATCTCGAACAAATTTCCAGCTGTCCCCCTTGCCTTCTCTAAAAGTCTATGAAATTATGGTAGGCACCAAGGCCTACCTTGCGGACTATTTAGACGGCTTTGAAAAGGATGTAGGGTGGGGGGAATGTCCCAGCGTTGCCAGATTGCATGAGATCAGCCAAACTTTTAAAATTATTTGATTCAGAAATGCCTTCAAAAGTTGTAAATTTCATTTTGTCCTTGAAATTCACATTTAATGGAACAAAATCGAATCATATCATAGTAACTTTTGGATTGGGGGTTTAAACATATCAATTCCGATATGCATTAAAAATATTTAAATATCAAAAGTAGAACAGGAAAAGGGCCGATCAGTTGTACTATAACTGTCTATGGTACAGTGGATAGAAATTTTAATCCGGCTGTTTATGATAACGTTATAAATGATTGACAAGTAGCGTTGAAAAAAGGCATGATTTGTTTTCTTTTGTTTATTGTTTGGAGGCGATGGCATTTTAATTTTAAGATTAAGGACACTAATTTAAACAGGAGAGTCATCAACAGAGTTGCATCATTAACGACTAGCTTGATCTAAACGAGCTCGATTCCATTATAGAGAAGATAAATACATGTGTGTACGTTAAAATTTGTGTGGCACCATCTTAAATATTTGTTATCCTCTTTATAATTGCACTTTGTTTGAAATCATCAAAACAAAGTGCCCCCCAAGCAAAAAGGGGTAAATCCGCCCGTGCTTATGAGTAACGAACGATCTTTGCAGGAGATGCCCAAAAGTTCAAAAGCATCTCATTTTCATTACTTGCATCTGTCTCTGAGTCCGCGGAAACGGTTTATGACAAGGCAAGGGTACAGAAGGAATGCATGTCTCATTTTGTATTTGAGTGCAAAGTTTTTCTCTTTCCATAATGATGGTCTTATGTTTTGTAGTCCTTTAAAGTCTTTCGGCTCAGAGCCAGAGCTTATCTTGGTTTCCATAGCATGAAGCGGACAGAGACAGACTAGATCTATCACTGTCTGAATAGGATGCCAGTCTATTGCAGAAAACTGTACTTTCCCAGCCGGAGCTGTACCCATTTGCACCTGGGTCGAGTGAAGCAACAGAGGTAAATTTTCTTGTAAAAGGAAAAAAACGCATTTCCACACGGTGACATGAACCAGTGACCTCTCGTTCCGTAGCTGAATGCTCTACTGTGGAGCCACTTCACCCCCTTCTTATTTTATGCTTTGCCAAAGCGCCAATGTTCGGTCAGTTCTGGACAGTATTCCTTGTTTCGACACTTCACCCATGACCTTGGAACTTAAGTTCAAGTACATGTAAGGGTGGGGGGGGGGGGGGGATTGAAGTCCTCAACAGTATCTTGACTTTTGGCTCCAACTCCAGTCCTAACTCTAGTGTCTGAGATAAGTCCTTCGATGTTGTTTTCTCATCTTTGCATTGTCAAATATCTATCAGTACAAGTTGAAGTGGAACTCATATGTCTATAAGCAAACAACACACTTCAATTGTATAAACCACTGCTTTATAGCATAAATTAAATTTGATTAGGTCCATTTCATCTAACAGTGCAAAGATAAGAACATTTGTCCTATGTTTGATAAAAAAAAACAACAACAAAATAAATGTCATGATTGTACATGTACATGTATTTATCTTATTCTTATAGACAAGTCTCACTTTCATGTATTGTTGGTATTTGTTTGTCCCTTTCTAAAAATGTGATAAACAAAGAAAATACATTGTACAATGTACAATATACTTTCAACAACATAGCTACAATAAAAATAACAACAATGGTGAAAACAAGTCAGATTGGAAAGTTGAGGTTTTATTAATTTTGATATAAAACTGACTTAATAAAGCCTATTTAAAGATGTAGAATTAATGTTATAAAGACATAAAATCACTGGGATATGTAGGCCTAAGGGAAAAATAATTGATTACTTGTAATTCTATTACAGTAGTTACCGCCTATTAGTCCGGTCCATGGGAAGCAGCAAAAACGGACTATTAGCCAGAACGGACTATTAGCCGGAACGGACTATTCACTGGTCGCTGATCAGCTGACCACGCAACACATGTCGGGAGTCGATTTATTTGTCTATCAACCTTTATCATCGAACGGGCATCCACCAGGACACATTCTGTTAATTTTGATTTTTTCAATTTTTTCATTCATTTTATTTATTTATTTTGAGACAATCTGAAATGCCTGCGGTAGAATGTCAACGAATACATGCGATGTGTAATCAGTGGCGACATAAAAGAGCAGACTAACCCCACGATGGGACGCGTATAACTTTGTTACCTAAGGCCCGGTCCGGACAACATGATGCTTTGCATTTGCATGCGTTCAAAGGTGTTGTTAACCAGGAAGAGAAGGCAACACGTGATTGGCTAAGACTGCAGCAGTCGGACCGTAGGTGACGGACAGTGTGTTTGCGATGACGTCTTATTACATGTATACACATCACCATGCCTATGCCAGACAGTGTACATGCAGGTCGTTTTATTGTGGGGAGAGGACAAAAGGCAAGGCCGTCTTTTTAGTGTGCCAAGATGGCCTTGCAATATGCCATTCACTCTTTGACTTTGAGTCCATTCCGCCTCATCAACTTGGGAAAATGTTGTTGGTTGATCTGGTGTATCTGGATAAAAGCGGACTATTAGCCGGAACTCAGGAATTGTAAGTGGCCTATTAGAGGGGTTATTTACAAAGCAAAAATTACGCTTCATCCAAAAAGGGGACTATTAGGCGGAACGGACTATTAGCCGGAGGACTAATAGCCTGGGCGGTAACTACTGTATTATCATTGACATCAGTAAAAAATGTTACACATAAATATACATACGACAATATATATACATGTACAGTAGTGACCGCCTAGCATCCCACTTTTCCCAGGAAACCAAATTTTCTCTATAAAAATTTACCCCCTAACATCCCACCCTGTCTGCTGAAGATCCTACTTTTTGGAGAGAAGGATGAGACTTTCAACTGAGTATGTGACCAATGGACAAGTTTACCTCCTAAAAATTGATGTTGTCATGATCAAATCCATTTCTAGGCTTGTTGTGTATGACTACAAGATCCATCCAGCATCCTTGGGTATGTAAGGAGATAACGGTGATTATTCGTATACCATGCCTGGGATCTATTGTTTTTCATGGCAGTGTGAGTGGAGGGACTGTAATAACACTCGGGCTTACCCAATTCATTTAAAATTTCAGAAAATACCTTAGATGGTTTCTAGTTGATTACTTGTGTGACAGTTTGGAACGTAGTGGTCCGTCTAGGTAGTGGTCCTTCTTAGAGGCAACTTATAAAACCACCCTTTCTTAGGTCCTTACTCAAGGCAGTAGGCGAAAATTAGGTGTCTGGTGATTGACAGGATGAAAACATAATCTTGTCCTTTAGATTTCACTATGGCCATGCCTCTTTGGGGTCATGTTGTCCATTGGAAGTCTAAGGGATGATTATGGGTTATCTCCTTCATCATCCACCTAAGATCCCATTCCTCATAACATCCCACTTTTCCATTTCAGATGTTGAATGGTCACTTCTGTATATATATATA
>JBCJKF010268666.1:0-11510 GCA_039654545.1 Plocamopherus ceylonicus | reverse complement strand
CGAGTTATCAGCTGTTCCAAATTTTGCTGCGCCGTGAGTGCATCGCGGTACGAACGATTCAATGTTAGATTGTCGAGAGTTTGAACCAGCCACTTCATTTCTTCGCGCTTGCTATCGGCTTCGCAGCAAATTTTCTGTAAATCAATAATATTTTGCAATGGATTAGTTTATATTTTCAGAATAAATTAGACAAAAATTTTAAAAAATTGAAACTTAGTTGAGGTATTTAGTAAACATTATATTTTAAGAACAATTATTTTAAATTCTTGAGCATATACAAGAAATAAAAAACTATAGATGCAAGTATATTTACCGTCAAGGTTTGGAGCTATCCGGAAAGAACGCAAAAAAATCGAAGTATTTAAGCAATATTTATATATATCAATAACGTGAAAAAATTTTATTAAAAAATGGCCAAAATTTACCTGGAATATAGTCTTTTCCTTTTCAAATTCTTCTAGAGTGTTGACTTCTCGTAAAATAGTTCTCAGAGTACTATCAACATGATCCATCCAATGTACCATTTCATCGAATCTAGAATCAAATATACACAATGTGTTCAAGATAGCGGCATCGATATGTAAAAATGAAATCATACGAATGCTTACTTCTGTCTGTAAGCTGCCCATTGTTGCGGAACTTCGCGCAGCTGTGCTCTCAAGTTTTCCACTTTCTGTGCAGTTTCTTCCCACAAACGTTCGGCGTTTTGTGCGGCGTTAGCCAGACTAGTATCTTTCGGCTTAAGTTTGTTATAAGCATCGCTGATCTTCTTCAGAGTTTGTAGGCAACGCTCGACTTCGAGGATAGTACCACGGTTCACGAAGAACTCTCTATTGCGCTGCTGAATACCATCCACATCATCGTTATTAATGAGCGCTTGCTGTTCGGAATTAATTTCCATTTCAATTTCTTTGAGGTATTGAAGAAAGCTAGCCTCATCCAAGCGAAATTCAAGCTTCATTAGATGAAGCGGCGCAAAAGTGAGAACTTCCCTCCAACGATTCTGAAGAGCCTGCACTGTATTCGCGATAGGCAACTGTTGGTCAACTGGCAACGTGTTCTGAAGATCTTGACCGGCATTCACAAGATCTTGTATCCATTTCTCGTTGATCTTGCCAAAGAAATTTTTGTGACACTCGACGGATTGACGATTGTCGAGATGTTTGTCGTTGAGCATTGTCTCTGCAACTGAAAGCCACTCGGTGATTTGTCGCTCGCATTCCTTAAACTTCGTCCAGCGTCGCATCGATTCTTGCAAACGTTGTTCCCAGACTTGTGCCGCCTGAGAAACTTTAACAAATCGATCATTGAGTTCTTTCAGAGTAGTTTTTCCCTCGGTTGTTTCCGCATCGGCATAAGAACCCACGGTCTTGGCAATGTTGGCGAACACTTTATTTTTAGATTCTAACATGGATTTATAATAAAGCATTCTCGAGAGGAAGGCTTTATGACGATCTAACTGAGCCAGTGCAGCATCCCTTCCATCAGCGAGATTGATGCTGGCCATAAAGTTTTCGAACTCGTCCAGCCATGCAGATATCTCTTTCTGTCCTGCTTCTAAGGATTCTTGTTGCACTAGCAATTGATGGTATAAATGAAGTTGCATCGGTATCAAAGCACGCACCTTAACAAGTACTTCTTTCTCTTTTTTTAAAGTGTTCATCATCTTGTCGACTTCGTCGCGAGATAAATCCTGAATAAGAGCTTGAAACTTTTTGCTGATATTCTTGAAGAGATCTTCAATGCCCTCGACCTCATTATGAAGAGTCTGCAATTTCTCTCCATAAGCTTTTATCCGCTCTGTCGAGTTCAATCCGGTAATTAATAAGGCAGCTTCTGCGTCTCTTAACCAATTTTGCAGAGTCTCCACTCCCATCTTATAATCTTTCCTTGTTCGAATCAGATCACCCGCGTGCATATACTGTTTAGCCTCTTGGAAGAGCTGCTCCCATCTCGCTGTCAGATTTGCGTAACGTTCCTTTAAACGAAACGCGACTGATTCATCAGACGTGGCGATCAAGAAGCTCACAGTGTCTGACAGCTGCTGATGCTTGTCTTTCCATACGCTGATGTCTTGGAAGAACTCCATCTTTTCTTCCTCAGGAAGATTTAAAGCTGGCTCGGCATGAAGTAACCATGCCTCAAATTCATCTGAAACGGTAGTCCAACGACGCCAATAAGCGACAACTTCTTCGAGCATGCTTTGGGCGCAACGCAAGTCCATTGATACATTCTTCCATTTTTCAGCTGTTTCACGCATGAAGCGATCTACATTCAAGCTCTCTTCCCGATCTGAAACACACAAATTTTCGATAAGAAAAAAGATATTTATTTATTACTCATTCAAAAGATTCTACTTGAATATCATGTAATAAATTAATTAAATTGTAATTAACTATTTGCTACTTAAAATTATTAAATTAATATTCAATTATATTTTATATTATCATTTTAATTAATTTATTGTTACAATTAATTTAAATTAAATATATTTTTATTTTATGTGAATTCTACATTATTACACATATAATCATAATTAAATAAATATTAATCAACAAAGATTATTAATTAACTAAGACACCATTATTTACCAATATCACCATCGCGCTTGTATTCTTCGGCAACCTGTTGCATATCCAAATAAGCCTTTTGAAACTCTTGGAATATCCTGTTTCGAGAGACAAAATTACGATATTGCTCCAGCATTTGATGCACTTTCTCTTCCGTGCCGTACTTGATGTTCCAGCCTTTTAGCTTGGTTTCGACGAGGTATAGAAAAGCGACCAAACAGCACTTGTGCTCTAAGAACTTTAATTTCAATCTCCTCTTAGCAGCGCGATTCGGCAAGCTGTCAAATCGCGCGGACATGTTCTCTAACTGTTCAGACTGGATTTGCCGCGCTAATGGCGAGTTCTTAGCGTGCCGGAATTTCTCTGTCATGGTCGGTAAATCGAGGAAGAACTTCTTATGGTCCTCTAGCTTGTTCGAGATTATGTTCGCTGTGCTTTCCGTCATTTCTTGTGGTATATCGTTGTCCGAATACAAGAGAGCTTCGGCTCTCGCCAACCATCTGCCAGCTTCACCTAATTCTCCTGGTAATGCCGAGTCCAACAACCAACACCAATGTAGCATCTAAAGACGAATATATAATATTTCCTAAAAGAAATTATTACAACGCAAAATTCCGTTCGTTTATTTAGAAAATCTATAGAAAGACTTACAAATAGTTCCATTTGCTGCCATAGCATTTGTATATGTCTCCAAGAATCCCGCGTAATGCTTATCATACTGAGTGTATCGACTAAACTTTGCATCTTTTTGTATATAATTAATTTTTCATCATTTTCTGCTTTAAATGACATATATTCCTAAAAGAGAAACATTGTCGGTGATTTAATATTGAAATAATAAACCAAAGTTTTTTTAGATTTCTATATACTTGTGTATAAAATTTTCATGATTTTTAGTTTAATAAATGATAATAATAAACATAAATAAAATTATATAAAATTGTTGAGACAATGAAAATTAAAGCCTTAAAAAGTACCGGATAGCTTTGTGGAAAAGCATTGATTCTGTCAAGTTGTTCGAGATGCCTGACTCTCTCATTTAGCCAGTTAAGAAGACCATCATATTCTTCTTGTATGGCAGCGTAGGAATCAGGAGCTATGTTTCCCGGTTCCGGATATTTGTGCAAAAATTGGGCAACGTATGTCATAATCGATTTTTCGTCGGGTTGCGGCACGTCCACGTCCTCTGGATCCAACAATCGGGCAATACCTAATTCGATTTCGGCGACCTGGAAGGCTGTTTCTAGCCGAGTTTTATTTGACAGTTCTCTCATGGCTGCTATATTCACCAAGTTGGTCTTTATGGCATCGATAATAGCTAAGAAGGCATTTCCATCTCTCCAACTTTCACCGAAATCTCGAACTTGAATATCAATGCCCCTGAAGAGAACGAGAAGTTTTCAACATTGTTAAATTATAAAAAAACTTCACGTCATAAATATATTACGCAAAATACGATCCGATAAAGTACTGACTTGGGCAAGGCATTAGTGACCCATTGAAGCAAGGTTTTCCGTGCACCTTGTTTCCACTTTTCGCTGCTGATGCGTTTTCTTTCGCTTGCTGCCGAGCCCTGAGTGCCGAGGCTTTCCAAGCTGCTCTGGCTGCCCCACGTTTGTCCAAGATATTCGAGAGCCCTTGTGTTTTCTTCGATCTAAAAAAAAATGCTCAATCAGTGCGATGTATGACGTTGTATTTTTTTTAGCCTAGGACTAAGATAATCTAGCGTGCATATTAATGAGATGCGCAATATCATGCAAGTGCACTTTGTCTTGTTTTCTTAATACAAGATCAATTATCGTATACTTGATGATCTTGTTTTTTTCACTACTCACCCTCTTGCGATCCTTTGATCGTAGCTTGTTTATTGGAACATACGGTTAGCAGAATGATATAATTTACTTCTTTCGTAACGAGGATTAATTTATTTAAATCAAGTCATCGTCAATTATTTTACTTGCAGAAAAAAATTTTATCAATTATAATTTACATTTAAGTTTGAAATATTAAGCTTGCTAATAAAATAATAGATTTATCTCACAGAATTAGAATTTATACTTTACACATCACAAGCTTAGAATTTTCCTCTGACAATCAATTTGTAAATCTGACATGTTGCAGTTTGAGTAAAATGCATTAAAAAATGCAAAAATGCATTAATCCTCGTGTGGTAGTATAAAAGATATAGTGCTGCTGCATCAGAATATATCATAATACTTTTTATTACGTGATATTTTTATTATGAGCACTACATTTAAGCAGCTACTGCATAATAATTATAATGGTGCTCTTTTACATAACTATGATTACGTACAGTTATAAAATCTCAATGATTATAAATACCTGGAAGTACAGAATGATGGTCCATATTAGGCCCAGTACTACTGGCGGTCGTCCGTCGACCAAATCGGACGAATTTATGTTAACTAATTTGATCTGCAAAAATATTAAAAAAGCTTAAGCATCAATTTTTTTACTTATTAATTTAAAATAGAATATTTAATATATACCTTTTTGCTTTGTAAAAATTGTAGCGCGGTGTTGGCATTACTAAGAAAATGCGGTCTCTTTAAATTACGGCCTCTTTCCACGGGCTAGAAGATTACACGTAATTTTGACAATTGATTTTAATAATGTTTATTTCAAATGATAGCGTATAAAATATTTCATTACCAATTTCTCCCCTGAAAGAACTTCAAGTAACGCGAGAAGGCGCGTACCGTCTTTCAAATCTTCGATTAAATCATTAATATGAAGTGGTGGTACTCTCTGTGCAAAAATACAAAATATTTATTAAATTATAATAATGATAGATTCATATAACATTCAGAAAATTATAACAAACTTTTTAAGAAGCAAAAGCAAGTCGTCAAAATTTATTTATTATTATTTTATATAATATTATAATAATGTATCGTGTAAGAAAAATAACGCGCTTTGTAATATTTTAATAAATGTACAATTTAAATCTTAAATTTATGACTACATAAATCAGGAATAATAAGATTAACTGTATATATAAAATTCAATATACTTATAGTGTTTTATAGTATATTCTTTTAAATAAATTCACGCTATGATTAATAGTTCTTTAATTTTTCCGAAAAAATTTTTGATTGTAATAAATTAAATTTTCGTCGTTTCCCAATTATATCAATTTGTAAAAAAATATACAATAGATTCGCGTTACTTGCTCTTTGTTTGATAATGTACATTTTTCGTGCCGTTGCACGATTATTCTGTGTATCAACGGTGGGGCCGCTCGTGTTTTAACAACTTTGCTACTTTTGATACATGACAAGTGGAATTTCCGTGGTAAGGTAAGTTCTGAAGGATGCGGAAATAGGGGAGTATCGAAACTCAAGAACCAGGTACGGTCTAGATCAGCCGTTCAAGTTTCGATAGCACGATACGAGAGACAGCGTCATGTTTTATTACGCGTCACGTAAAAATCTAGACCATTATGTAACAAGAAAAAAAGTAATGTCAAGTCATCGATGATTTCCATCGATTATCGTTATTAAATATCTGTCGATGAAACGTATCGCGATGTCGTAAACGTAGCATAGATTGCTACGCGCGAATCTCTTCACTGCGTTATATGAAGACGATAAAAATATTCATTTTTTTTTATTCACCTTTGATAAATGAGAGTTAATCCAGTTAATGAAGGTTTTCTTCTGCACGCGTTCTTTTTCGTCTGAAAAAAAAAAAAAACGAGAGTCAGATGAGTTTCATAGACGCTGTAAAATTGAATTAATTAAATAAGAATATATTTTCTTAAAATTTAAAATTCCGACAAATATTTTTGAGAATAAACATAAGAATAGATATTACGTAAATATAAAGAGATATGTATATGTGTGTGTGATGAAGGACGCATGAAACAGCATTCATAATTTGTCGTGTCTTCTCGCGGATCGATGGAATCAATTATGAGGCTGATGTGAAATATATTAGTGTCTCGTTTTATTTTTAAATCTACCGTCACTTTTGCTATCTTCTCCCACCTCTGCTTTTATTATGTACTTTATGTGAGAAATACATGCGCGATAATAAATGCAACTGGCAGATATTATACCTGCAGATGCATAATCGTAAGACGAACATTAAATTGTCACATAAATTATTTGTGATATATGCATTCATGCATTCATGCATTTTTCGATACGGCCTAACCACAAGAAAAGAAACTAATTATGTAAAAGCCAATAGGCGAATATGAGCGAAGTAGATTACGTTTTCTGATTGCGCAATAGAAGTATTTTCAATTCTTCCACAAAATGTGACTTTTAACATTTTCTTTACATAGTTTTTATTTGTACACGTCTTTATAATAAATGATTAAGTTTCATGGTAAAGTATAGTTCATCTATTTTTGACAATGGTATTTTTTAAATGAATACTCAATTATCTCCTAATTATGTATAAAAAATTGCAAAGATAATATTTATTTTATAATAAAGGTATTTGTATTATATTAATATTTGTAAAATTTAATGCATGCATTTTAAATTGTGATTCTTTTTTCTGTCAACGCATGTGCTTGCGAAATGGTGCTACGATTCCTGGAAGCAAAAATCTGCGTTCCTTAAAATAAAAGGCGTTTGATGTTACCAATGGGCCACCAACACCATTGCCTTGTGGAACAGTCTTCCTTTTCATTGAGCCTTCAAACATACTCTCATCGCAGCATATTATATCACGTTGTAATGCAATTATTTGAGGGCTCGTGGCTACGCATCAACGCGTAACTCGTTTATTATGCACGACTATAATAAGCAAAACTGACAATTAACGAAAACGCGTCGTTTGACGCAGTTTTTCTTTATTTATAAAATTAACGAATCTTTAGGGGCTCATGGTTTTATTTAATTTTTTACTTATGACATATATAAATGATGACATATATAAATTGAGTTCTTTAACTTTTTATTTTTTTATTTTTTTTTTTTTTCTAGATCGTCTCGAAAAATTTGAAAGTTAATGTACAATTTAAAAAAATTTGCAGTTGAGAAACGTTTATAAGAAAATGTTAAAAGAGCATTTATTTTTGAATTTAAGCCGAGACGTTCCGTTTTATGCGAAATCTTTTCTTGATAAGATTAACGAGAATGCATAATCAAACTCGCACCTATACATATAAAGATAAAGTTAAGAACGTTAAGAGAAGTTAAAGAACGAGGCGTGTTAAGGCCCCTGTGTCCTCACTGCAGCTACATTAAATTATAACATCAAAAGTGAGAAATAATATAAATATTTTCTTACAAAATATATTGAGAAAAAATTTTAATTAAAAGAGAAATTTATATTTCTCTCTCTCTCTCTCTTCGATAATTTTAAAACAGTCTATATGGAATTATAAAAATAGTTTGCTATATATAATATATTGTATTTTTTATAGATATTGATTTTATTTATAAAATTATTAAATATTACTTATAAAATTATTTATAAGATTATTTATAAAATTAATAAAATATAAAGTTGGGAAAGAGTACATTTTAGTAAATTAGAACTTGTGGAATCTGTCAACACGTGATAGTGACTTAGATTGACTTATTGAACTTTAGCGATATGCCTGGAGAACGATATGTTTGGGAAATTATAAGAAATTACTATCGCTGGTCTTTATCGTTGCTTTATTTATGAGAGATGTTTGATTATTTGAACTGGCCGAGAGTTAAAAACGTATTACATTACGTCGTAATACAGGTTAGTAATATTAAAAAGACAGGATATTTCCACGGGTTCTCATTATCATTCATCGCGAGTGTCATGGTTACGGTTGTTCGGTGAGTAAACACACGGGAAAGGTAGTTCCTATAATGAATGCCGATTACACAATTTTCGAGAGTCCTACTGTCTACCGTTACCTTGAATTATGAATTATTAGAAGCGAGAATTTGGCGAGAAAATTTTTGCACACAAAAAGCACTAACATAGATAACGCGATCAATACATATTTTAATGTAGTCCCATTTCTAGAAACAGTAATTTTAAATATCTGTAAGAATTTTACGCTTGTATCATTTTTAATTTTAGATGCAGCATCAATCAGAGCACAGTTCATATAAAAGAAATATATTACGTATCCTTATGTTCGAAAACATTCATTACTACATTGAGTGAAATGTAAATAATGAAAATGTAATAAAATAATAAAATGTAAATACTTTGTGTTTTTTAAGCATTTATGCCCACCGCGTCGACATCCAAAATAAATAGAGTTTTAAACGAGTGGAAATATTCTGTAACATGCGCGTGATTCGCTTTCGAAAATAACATTTAGGATTCTGGGACGAGATTATCCATGATGTCACTAAGCTTCAATAGTCCTTTGTATATTTTTTCGACACGCGCGTGCATTTTTTTCTTTTATATCGGTTACTCTTCTCACATAATAGTGGGTCTGGTTACTGAAATCGAGAAATATCGATCATGTCGATATCAATATCTAGAGATATAGATGACATTACTTGACCATCCTGGTGTATATGTATATTATCGAAATTTCTTTGTGTGACAGAAAATTATCTTTTTTTATTGTATTTTCTGATCGATCCTGTATGGTAAAAAATGCGTGGATGCATTTTTATCATAAATAGAAACATATGATGTATTGATTATGTAAGTTTAATTTCAGTCGACCCTATATCGAATGTCGTGACTTTCGGTTTCCGTGACAATTCAGAATGGCAAAGCACTCGTGCATTCATGTGTTTGTCCGACTAATCCGTTTTGAAAAAGGTAGTTAAAGGCTAAAGGCAGAATATTAATAGGCCTCATTATACAGCGTCATGAGAGATAACTGAAAGATAACTATGAGGTCAATATAATAAAAGAATTTTAGCCATTATGTATTTGACAAAAATATGTTCAAATTAACAACAATGTAAATATAGTTTTTATAATTCAAACTTTAATTTTAATGATATATTTTTTGACTAATTTAAACAAACTTGAAAAAGCTATTTGCGAGAACAAATTCGAAATACTAAATAGATCTGACAAAATCATATTTTTATTATAATTTTAACGGAATATTAATTTGGTCTATTTATTACATAATCTGTTATGAAAATTAAGATTGCGGCTATGTCTATAATTAACGAATGATGCTATCATACAAAACATATACATATGTATAAAAGATGACAGCATCTAGAGTCAGTCTGTATTTGGTTTTCAAGAGAGAGGGGAAAAGAGCATCAAGAAGTAGGACAAGTTCTTGAGAATGAGGTCAAACGGAATCTTCTTCTCAAACGAGATAGAATAAATTATGAAAGAGAAAAACAATCACAAAAGAAATGAATTCTATAAATTAATATATTTTATTTTTACGATGACGTTTCGCATAATCGAGTTTCTCATTAAAATACTTCGGTCATACATACTGTGACAGTTCATTCGATTTAAATCACAGACTTCTATACTAGACTGAAAACTTCTTATGTATCAGTATTGAATTAGATAAGAATGTCGATATTTGAGTATCTAAAAAAATGAAAGAAATAATTATGATGTAACATTATAATTAACATTATAATCTTCTATAATTATATTAGCTTCAATATTGGATATTCTAATATATGATAGCCATTACTTTAGTTATTTCACCATTTTTATAATCATTATATGCCAAATATTTCACGAAAACCTTGTTTTGCTAAATTAATGATCACAATATGGCCATTAAACATTGTCATAAAAACTAACAGCCAATAAATTGCTTTCTGAGGAAGAAAAATGCAATTATTAAAGTTTTAGTATAGTTTTACTGCCACCAACTTGCAAAACGTTTATTTCTCGCGTTTTATCATAAAAATATTGACGTAAAAATAGATAGATAGGCAAAATTAAAAATTCAGGACAGTCCTTCCAGCAAATAATCTTTTAGAGAAATATTTTTATAGAAGAAGATTGTAGATATGTATATACATGTTTCTATTATATTTCATGTCTATAAAAAAATCAACGGATATATATAAGATATATTCCATTGTTGCGACAAAAGAAGCCTTTTTTCTGATAACAATCCGATCTAGTAAGTCTGATGGCCAACCGCTGACCTACTTCATGTTTGACCAGTAAAGCGGACTTAACAACTTCAACACCAATCGAAGAGCCAGCCCTGAGATTAGAGATAACTATGCATCGGCCTTGACATTCATACGATAACTCGAGCGATTTATCAAACGTGTGAATATATCTATCATGGGAAGGTGCTGTCTTATCGCGGTATTTAATTTGTAGCTTAGCGTGTCAAATACTCGGTGATCGATATCAAAAATGAGATTAATAAAAAATAAATAATTTTTGCATAAAAATAAAAATTTGTATATGTAATAACATATACTTGTAAACATATAAATTCTCATTTTCTGCGTATCTTGTTCTCTAACACTACTAGTTCTGTCAAAAAATTAATTCTTTTTTTTTTTTAAATAAAAATAAATTTGAAAACACAATTTTAAATATAAATTTAAACATCTTCAAACATTTAATAAGAATTTTGATTTATTTTAAAGCCTTAAAAATCTTTAACAACATTAAACTTCTTAACGATAAAATCTTAGATAAAACTCTGCTATGAAAACAAACGATATCAAAAATCAAACAATGATCCGTCGCAAATAAACTTGTACTATTTAAGATCAAAGTTCATTAGTACGGTATCAATTTTCATTAGTCCTGGGGATTCTATATTTGTTTGCGAAATTGTTTCTTAATTACTTGATAATTGGTGTTTCACAAATGATGAAGTACAATTGCATGTTACGGAGCACATGCACGTCACTTATCAGGCAAATTGCAGAAACTGCGGCATGCGAGAGTGCCACAGGACTCATGCCAGAAATTCTAGTTTTCTATCATTAAGGACGATAGGCAACCTTTCGTTGCATAAATATAATAAATATTTTTATTATGCGCGAAAAT
>JBCJKF010267555.1:1283-14789 GCA_039654545.1 Plocamopherus ceylonicus | reverse complement strand
CCGGTGTTTTGTTTACTCGACAGGACACTTCGACATGGGAATGTAACTCCCTCTTTTTATGACATACAGCAACCCCTATGATGGTGTGATCCTTGTCCAACCATGGACTGTCGCCCCTCTCGCCCGGTCAGATAGGCTAAATGGGCGTTTCGCCTAAATAGACGTTTCGCCTAATTGGACGTTTTCGCTGCTTCCCGACGACTGTCCAATTAGGCGGTAACTACTGTATAAGTGCCATAAAATATTACTTGTGTTTTTGAAGAAATAAAAAGAGACGGAATAATGATTTCAGTCTCTTTTGTACTCATTACACTCACAGATTTGTATTGAAGGGCAATATGAAAAGAATTTTGGTTTTAGTTCAGTTATATAGGCTATCATGCACATTTTGTTTTTGTTTATATGCCTAAGAAGAAATTGAAACAATAAACGGGTTCCCCATATCCCCATTAAGTTAACATCTTGTGTTCTTTAAAAAAAAAAATGTGCCTGGATTTCAATGCATCAGCAAGCATTAAGAAAGATAAGCCACATTTTCATTTACTTTTATTAATAAATGTTTTGTATTGTTGCATGTGAAGTCCAATCGGCTTATCCGGTTGTTGGGAGCTTCTGTGATTTTGCTATTTCCAACTCCTGTCCTGTCATCTAACTCTCAAAGCATTTTCATCTCAAGTGGCCACTTATGATTTACATAAGTTATATGGGTTAATACAGTCAGTCTCATCCCCGAACAATGTACAATTTCATTTTTCTCACTGCACAGTTAACCATAATATTCAACATCAAATCATGTTCAAAGATCAATCGTCCTTTATTGCAATATTTACAAGATTAGTGATACCTAGCATCACCCCCACCCCTCCTCATACTCAAACAAAAAAACAAAACAGGAACAAAACATCAACCTAAAAACAAACAAACCAGAAGACAGAATCAAACAATGTTCTAATTAAAAAAAACTTTTATACAAATAATACACAGGTTTAAAGAATGGATAATATTCTTGTCCTACTTCACAATTGTTATGGCACAAAATAAAATTGAAGTAAAACTGCTAATTTTATAGGAGTACAGAAATCTGAAGGAGTCGAACAATCAAACCAAATTTTTCATACAATAAGGAGAGCTATATCTTGGCCACTAAGATACAATTGAGATTTGGCAAGTATCGTTATTGTATTTTGAATGGTTGCTACAAATAACAGAAATGTGCCCATGAGGAAATACTTTTACATCCCAGTTCTTGTAAGTTTTTTTTTTTTTTTTTTAACACGAAACTTTGGGCTGAAGAAAAATTTAAAACTAAAACTAAAATGTTCCAATTAAAAATGAAACATGAAAGTACAATTCTGTAAATCGATGGAGTTCTGTTGGTATATGGAGTAGATTATGATGAGAAGTTTACATGTATTTTACTCTACTGCTGGACATACGTCACAGGTGTATATTTGGTCTACTTAAAAGAAATTCATTCCAGCCTCTCTCCAGACTTTAAATGATACAGTTACAATTTCCATGGTAAGAAAACAGTTAAAGCTTTGATTTAAATCTTTTAGTTTGAGCTAAGGTCATTAAATTATGACTGGCCAGTGAATGATTCACATTAAATTGGTCAACAATCTTGGTCATGGGCAATTTAGACATTTCTTACGGCTTCTTCTCATTACGTCAAAGCAAATAAGATTAATCTGCATTCATTTATTGTAAAAACTTAGAAAGCTGCCTTCAGAAAATACAGATACAGTACTGGTAAGGCAACAAAGGGAGTGTTCATGCAAAAAATTTCTGGTCCCTTCAGTTTCATTTAATATCATTTAAGTGAGAACAATTAACTCTACTTTCTGAGATAAAGAAGAAAAAAGTTTGCTTCTTAAAATTATTGTGTATAAAAGCTTTAACAAGGTATATTGCTTCAGCAGCAAATAGAAATAGTATAAAAATACATGTACCATAATGAATATAGGCAACATATTTCATCTACATGTAGTCGGAAAAAATTTGCTCATTAACAAATTAGTCATATATAATCTGAAATGCTATGTGATTATCAGCGACATAAAATAAGATTAAGAAACACATATAATCCAAGTAGGAAATAATAAATGTTGCAGTACGTTTTAATAGTTTATTGCATTTAAAAAATAATGATATTTTGCAGTGGTTTTCATTTAAGGTGATTAAGAAATATCTTGCAGCTTTCACCCTATTTCATCAGGTCAAAACAAGATTTACTTGTATCAATATACTTGACATGAAAAAACAAGATTTGCATTACATTATGTACATATAACAGCTGAATAGCGAGTGAGCATTCATTTAGCTGTTTATCCTCACCAGACTAGAATAAAATAAGATGTACATTTACCATGACAAAATTTACACAAAATATATATATTGATAACTGTCCATATACATGTATAAGTATATTTAGATTATACATTGTTGCTGAAGAACTGATTACTCATCCTTTACAAAAGGATATATAGTGGTCACAGTGGCACAGCGGTTGTGCTTTGGGCTGACAACTGAAAGGTTGGTGGTTCGAATCCGAAAGGGACATGTGATTTGGTAAGGTTATTTACACTAATTGCCTACGTTTGCGGTGCTGCTCTTGCGGCTGACGCTCGGTTTTCAGTCAAAAACCAAAAGACAAAGATGAATAAGTGGAATTTTATTTATTATTTTTGAAACATAAATGGACATATATGAAGTGAAGAAAAATAATGGCGACCACATGTGAAATCGGCTCACATCCTTTGTAGAGATTCCAATCATAGCACATACAATATCGCTTAAATGAATAATATATTTTACTGCAGAATGATGTTGTTTTAATTGACGAGGCAACAATGGTTGATATTGTAATTCAAATTATGAAATACAGCTTGATGTCGCATAAATTTGATGTACCATATAAACTAACTTTTTTCCCTAAAATGTGCTTTGATTCTACTAACCAAATTCACATGAGGTTTATATCAAACAAATTAAATGTTCAACGTTTAAAATGAAGGTGAATTTTTATGCTGCATCATTTTTTGTATTACTCTAAATTATCTGGAAATTTCAAATATAAATATAATCTTAAGCAAACAAATATGTAAAAATATCAATATTGAATTTAGACACCATCTGGAACCCATACAAGTTTCATTGTACTTTGAATTATCAAGATTATAAACAATACATGAATTCCATAGGCAGAGTTCGTTGACATACCATCTTGTAAAAAGTGTTACAAAACACATAGCTGCCAATACTTTATGTACATTATGTAGACCGTTTGAAACATTGAGATATATTTTGCCATTGACAAAAGGTTTATGACAATTGTGTATTTGATTTCTAAGATGTTATTTTCATTCAACATCATTGATTTTATATCATAATATTTATAAATGTAACACAATTGACAATTATTGTTAAAAGCATGATATTTGCTGGACAATTATTCATCAATTAGTTATAAAAAATACAGGCATTACCTAATGAAGTAATTTGCCTGAAACAAACAGTGACACATGCCTTGAGATAGTCAATAAACTGTTTCTCCTTTCCACCCCCCCCCCCCCCTTTCCTTTTTTTTCAGTTCTTCACTCCATGGCTGATTAAAGAATTTTAAAAAGGCATTTCTGAACATGCACTTTCATTTATGAATATGAACACAATCTGAAAAAAGCATGCTTTTACTCATGACTTTATGAACACGATCTACATTGAATATTCACACTTTAAAAAGAAATGAAAATAAGAATTTTTAGGCATCCTTTCATCATGAAACGATTCTCTTTACTGAGCAACAGCCTGGTTCATTTTCTTTGTGCAGTTAAGACCATGTGAATGAGATAGCTCCTTCTACCTCATCATATGAAACAAAATGCATATTTTCCTTTCCTTTCCTTTCACTTTGTACAAGCACAAACTATTTCTTCACTTGTTTTGAAATTTGGTTATCAGAGCTTTCACCCATCCTTTCATTATTACAAGATTGTCCACCTCACTGCTTAGTTGATCATCTTTGTCCATGGGTCCATCTGCAAGAACTCCCTCATCCTCATCAGTTAGAGAATTAAAATGATCCTGTTTAGTTGCCAGTGCAGGTGACTCGTGTTTTACTTTGTGAACAAATTGGCCCCTTATGTCCAGCTCCTCCTCATCTTCATTACTCTCCAACTGGTAGCTGTTCCAGTTCCTCTCATGACCAGGCGCATGAGTATGGTAGGCATTCTTCACAGTCATTCTAGGCAAGGAAAGTTTTCCATCAACATTTGTCAGATTTTCTTTGGAAGGGGACAGATTTATGTATTCTCTTGACCTGCACAAGTATAGGCTCTCTCTGGACCTGGCAGGAGACATCTTTGGTTTGCTGGAATGGTGTGTGAAGCCAACACTGACATTGATATCGTCAATGCATTGAGACGGATTATTGTGTGGCTTCATTGGTTGCCTGAATTGTGAGGGAGGTTGAGACTTTGACCTGGTGAATTCTCTGTCTTCACTTCCATGCCGGCTGCTGGAGCTGGTACTTCTGGTCCTTCCATGGCTTATGTTATCTTTGAGAGACTGAAGTTTCTGTTGGATCATTGACCCAGGTGGCCTTTTACGGACTTCAAAGACTTTAGGAGACTGAGGTTTAAATTTCTCTTCTATCTGCTGGACGTATTCCTTTATTGATTTTCGTTGTGGCACATCTACTTGCCCCTGAGGAACTTCATCATCGTAGATAGGAACAATTGTTTGGGCAAGGTCAAAGCCATCAGTACTGAGAGCAAGAGATAATCTTCGCTCATAAAAACTATCTGTAGAATCGATTGATTCATAAGAGGTTTGTCTTTGAAGACCACCCTCTTGCTTGCATGCTTGTGGTTGAATAGTTTTGGGTTTTATCGGGGGAGAGGACGAAACTTTATTTGAAGGTTTAAGTAACTCATTTGGTGATTGGACATTGTTCACTGGGGAAGTTGAATCACTAATATTTGAACTGTTGCTATGTATAGAAAAGCCTGAGTCAGATTGTTGGATATCACAGTCACGTAGAGCTGGTGGCATGAGGGCCTCAACAGCTTCTTTTGTGGCAGGGAGAGAGTATCTGGATTGTTCAGGAGATATATTGTCATTGAATTTTATCATTTGTGAAGACACTTTCATATCATCATCTACATTTGAATCTATTTTGATTTCACTTTGAGTGTTTTCGTCGTGTTGAGCCAATATCTTCTCAGATGTGGGCGAGACAGGAATGGATAATGAATTGGCCATACGAGATCCTAGAGACGCCGATCCCAGACTGTACTCTCGTAACACAGTCTGTAGCCTTCTCTGTTCCTCTACATCTTTGTTTTGCGGGTGTGGGGGTACAAATGTATTTTTTGACTTTGGTGGTGATGAAGACATTATCTTAGTTTCCGAATTGTCATCTTCCTCATCACTCAGGACAGGAGACTGATAAATGTTCTCATAGGTCTCAGCTTTTCTTCCCATCGACGAAACCCAGTTAAGGGGTTTTGACTTAAGGGTCTCAGCCAAGCTGTCACTAGAACTACTTGCCTGACTCTCATAGGATGACGTTGACACTGATGACACCACAGAAAGACGGTTATTGTTGTTTGGAGCAGCATCATCCTCCTGTTCTTCAATGCTGATGGTTGGCAAAGTGGTTGGGAATTTGTTGGGACTCTTGACACTCTCGCATGAGGACGTTCTGCTGATGTAGTCTTCCATTTCTGCTACCATTTTATTACTTTCATCAGCGAGTCTGTCCACTTCCATAGAATAAGGTCTTCGACCTCTTTGGGCGGACATGTTCAATGGTCTTTTCTCACTCAATGAGGAACTGCTCATACAGCGAGGATGACGAGATGGCACAGACCTTATCGGAATTGGGTCAGCTGTTGGGTTCAGCGTTACTTCAGATGAGGCAAGAGGTGACTTACTATTGACCTGCCCAGACTTATCTTCATCTTGTGACACTTTCTCAGGAAATTTTGAACTTCCAAATCGTTTCATATTCTCAAGGGTCATATAATGTCTCGGTGGTGTAGCATAAGGACTATGAGCTGAGATCCTTCGCTTGAGATCCAAAATCTCTTTGCCTTGATATCCTTGTTCTAAAGCAGATGTGGATTTCCTGTTTGATTTAGAAAATGCTGCTTCATCACCAGATTTTGATAACATGGAGTTCCGCTTCAAATATACTAGCCAGTCCAGATTATCCTTTTCATGCATGCTTTGGGGTGGTAAAGTAGCACTCCTCTTAGAACGACCAAGAGGTAAACCGTTGTCGGAGACCTGAGGCGAGGTAGATTGAGAGGTTTGGGAATTTAACTCCCATGGATTTTCATGAAGGTGAGACAAATCATTCATAGAGCCTTTGGTAAGCTTGTCAACGCTGTTCCAATTAGTCAGCTTGGCAGCCTTGACTCCCCTTGAATAGATGTGTGTTCTGAGGTCTTGACTTCCAAAATCTCTAGAAGCACCTGGCCCATGGAAACCTGACTTCTGAATTGCATTTTTGTCTGTCGCGTGTCTTGCAAAGGAGTCATGGAATGCTGGGACATGCTTACTTGTATTGGTGTTTTCTCCCTTTACTAAATCAAGTCTCATGTCAGCTTCTTTAGCTGGTGGTATTAGACCAACATAGTCCTTTTCACTGTCATGAGACTTATTATTTTTCTTAATGTATCTACCATTTATATTTGTGGGAGTCGTTTCCTGGAGATCCCTCCGGCTCAGTCTCCCCTTAACCTTGCCATTGTGATTGGTACTGACATTGTCCGAACTTTGGAAATCCTTTGTGGATTGCAGTTGTCTAGTTTGGGGCGTTTGTTTTATATTCTTACTGTTATTAACAGCATGCACCAAAGCCGGCAAACTGGAGGACCGAGAGTGCATTCCAACCAGCTTGGCATTTCTGTTGCATTCTTTGTCAGATCCAGGCAAATCAATTTCACTTTTATTTCCTTCAGCACGTTCTTGACATTCACTGATAGCTTCAAAGGAACCATTCATTTCAATGGGAGAACCAGAACTACCCTCTTTGATTACAACATACTCATCATGATCACCATCATCTTCTGAAGATCCCTCTTCACCTGAAATCCTCTCACTTTTTGAATTACAGTCCAACATGTCCGATTTTGAGTGCTTCTTTAATTCCACTCGCCTTTTCCCCTTTTTCAATTTAGGCACCTGTTTTTCTATTTCATTTCCATTCATTGGAAACTCATTGCTAAGATCAACTGAGGCGATTGGGTTTGCTCTGATTGCTGTTCGAAAACTAGAAGCTCTCCTGACCACTTCAATATCTGAACCTCTCTTCTTGTCTTTCTTGCCGCCTGATGAGGAGGACTTAGAATTCCCGATTAACGAAATATCAGAAGAGGAATGAGAACTTGTGATTTTGGGAGTCTCAGCTGATAAGAGTAACGAGTCTGGAGTTTTCCCTGGAGTAGAGCGATTGCTCAGAGGTGTTGAAGTGTAAGGATCACTGGACTTCTTCAGCAGATTTTCATGAATCGGTTCTGAGACAGGTGAAGTTGGTAGACTGGACCCAAGACTAACATGATTTGGAAATATCTATGAATATAAGAAAAAGTAAAGAGATTAACTTTAATGACACCGAGGTATTCAGCTGGTTCGAATTAATTGACAAACTACGGACCTGAAACATTACCAAGTTAAAAAACAAAGAGAATGTGACATAAATTCCCTCTTTTGACCATATTATCATTATTAATTTATTACAATGTCTCTTACAAAAACTGTAAGATTTTAAAATATAGACTGTATGAAGACTTTTCTATGATGAAAAAAGTTTCAAGTTTATCTTGTAATGAACAATTTCAAAGCTCTAGATGTCCCAGAAAATTTTTTACCGAAAAATCAATATAAGAACATACTCAATTTAGTATGGTTTTAAAACAAACATATTTTTTTTACTTACCAGTTTTGAAATTGCCTTGCGTTGAAGTTCTGGAGACTTGCTCTCAGTCCTTCGATTATCTGTTGACTTTTCATTCTGCAATATTTTAATTTTGATAGATATTATTGATAAGAAAATGAAAGGGGAAAAACCAAAGATTATGGAGGTATGATTATTATTTGCCTTTAGAAAATTAATCTATTTTACTGGGATGAAGTAAGGATGTGCCTGGAAGACTAAAAACCATGAAAGCAAAAGGAAAAACATATATGACAACTACATGTACATGTAATTTTAATAATGTATTGCTGTGCAGTTAAATAAAATATTGTTAACATGTATCCAAATGACCATGAAATAAAAGGATATAAAAATAAAATCTCAGCACTTAATCTAAGAAAATCAATGGACAAGAATGAGTAAAAAATTTCTTAGAGGTTGGAGATGAAAGTCTTTTTAAAAGAATTAAGTCTTGTATGAGAAGGTCACAGTGCATAGCAGCAATGAAAATAAGGAAGACCGTAAGAACAAAAAATGTTAAGCTACCTTTCGTTGACCATTCCTCTTTCCTTTTTGTGGTCTGAGGAGACTAAAATCTGAGGAATAAAACGTGATTAGAATTTGATATTTAGATTTTAAAAAATTTGACAGTGAAATCTTCAACAAAAATTTGCCTATCTTATTATGTCTATGACAAAATGATAAATCTACTATTCCTAAACCCGCTTCCCCACCCTCCTCCTTCCTTCTACACGCACATACATGTGCTTACATTCACACCAGTAACTCTAATCAAAACCTTAACTGCTTTACTACTGGTATTTCAAATTCAGTTTCTTTGAATTTTTGACATACATTGTATACATGTATGTTATGTTAGTTTGCACTTTATGAAATTAACCAAAGACTAGGGAAAAAGGTTCAATGGTTTTTGTCTGAGTTTATCTCTTACCTGGCAAGCGTGAACCTGATTTTCTGCGTATTCTCCTCTTTTCTAGATACTCAGGGGCTGTATGTTGGTGTTTGCGCACAGCATCCAGAGCTTCCTTACTTACAAAATCTATGTAGGATTGAAATAACAGGAGGGAATGCTGTAGAATTATATCCAAAAAAATTTGGACCACAAATATTACAAATATATATATACAAATGAAATGTAGTTTAAAGTATCAATCCAATCTTAGTGAACAGGGACTGAGAGTATTAAAAGTCATCATTGAATATATTGACCTGTGTTGTCTTAAACTTGTGGGAGTAAAATTAATTAATATCTTTGCAAGACAAACCATCATCATGGTCTCTTCCAAGTTCCATAACCAAGTTCTTGACGTTGTCTGGTATATGGCCTTTAAAGCTTTCAAGGATGAGTCTTTTGATTTCTTGGCACCATCTCCTCTTCTGTTCCATATTGCGAGCCTGTGAATGATAGAGAACTGTTTTAGTACCTTGTCCTTGATGTAAGTATGTGAATATTTCTTCTATCTCAGAAATTCAATATTATATACATTATGACATATAAATCAAGATGATTAAAAAGTATCTGTACAAAATGATCCTTCCAATAGGAATTTATTTTACGTACATCAAACACGATACATTTTTGAAAATCCCTAAATAACAAGAATCACCAAAAGGTCAGAATAAGAAAACAAAAGATCAATGCATTTGCAAGAGAGGTGAACTTTCAAGTCATTGACATCTAGATTTAGCTCCTTTCCACAGTATAAGTCTTCAAGTAATAACTGTTCATGTTCTAGCAATTAAGATCAAGAGGACTGAAAATTAATTCTCAATATTGATGCTTTTCTTTAGAGATAGTCATATAGGCATTCAGATAATTAAAAAACAAGCGCAAATTTTTTTTACAAAGCAAACAATGTGCCTTACCTGGAGTGTATATTGAGCTCTTGGATTATCGAAAGGAATAGCATGGAAGCTCAAAGGTTCATTCGGTATAACTTCAACCAGCATCAAATTTGAGCACTGGAGAAGAAGAACGAGAATGAAATACAAATGCATACACAAAATGCAAATTGTACAATGTACCAAATATTCAATGTTTCTTCGTTTTCAAATTTTCCTCCCTACGCAACTATTTTGATCATACAGGCCACTTGGATAAGGTACTCTTGATTTGCATTTAAAACTGTTGCTTTCTCCTACTGTAAAGTAACAAGGTATTTGTTGCTGAGATTGTGATTTAATGTAATAACTCTGAGGAAATGGATGACAATAGACAGGGCTGATCATGGACACATAACTGAGTGAGCAAAAAAGAAAAGAAAAACAAAAACAAAACAAAAACTGGTGAGAAAATGAATACTGTAAATCCATATTTTTTCCTTTTTCTTCATTTATGAACTGACTCAATTATGCTGGGTGTTTTGTTTATTTGTATATGTGGGTGTTTTTTTTTCTCGTCACTAAATCTGGTTTAAACAGGACCTTAAATTCAGATGTAGTGAGAGTTTGAAGCTTACAAAAATTCACCGTAGTAAGAGTTAGTATATCAATTTAAAAAAAAAGAAAAAAAAAGAAGAAAAAAAAGAAGACAGGCTGATGATAGTCAAATAAGATGGAAATCAAAGCTGCAAGATGCAGGTACAAATTGTACATAATGAAAGTATCAATATTTTCATGAGAGTATCAACACCTTAAAGAAAGCATTGATACCTTAAAGAAACTTAATGAAAGCATCAATACCTTAATGAAAGTCTTGCAACTAAGCATGCCGCCTTCCTTCTTCTTGCTGATGAGCAGACCTCTCTCAAATAGAAAGACTTGTCTGGAAGCCTTGGCTCCATAAATTTGAAACGTGCTCTACAACCGGATGGCAGTAGAAAAGACATGGTAAAATCGTCAATAATATGTTAAATAATACTGAAAATAAACTCGATTTTCTATAAAATTAATTCATTTACAAAGGCCGATACTATTCTTTCAAATCAGAACATCATGACTAAAAACGATATACTTGAATATAACACAATGAAGGGGATCATGTATAGAATCATAAAAATTGTCATTTGTTTATTGCCAACATTTTCTTTATCCATATTTTCATCTTGGCATTAGTTTTCACTCTTTATCATTGTTTTTCTTCATCCACTCTTTGGTATTTTCTTCTGTTTTATTTGTGTTTTTAATCTTGCATGTGTTTAAAATATCCCAAGAAAACCCCATCATTATACTTCGAATACAAGGTCACCCTATGATTGTACACTCGTATAAGAATACTAGATTGCTTAGTCTCAAGGAAAACTCCATCATTGTACCTCTAATATAATAGGTAACCCCATGATTGTATCTCTTATACTAGGTAACCCCATCGTTGTACCTCTAATACAAGGTAACCCCATCATTGTACCTCTAATACTAGGTAACCCCATCGTTGTACCTCTAATACAAGGTAACCCCATCATTGTACCTCTAATACAAGGTAACCCCATCATTGAACCTCTAATACTAGGTAACCCCATCATTGAACCTCTAATACAAGGTAACCCCATCATTGTACCTCTAATACTAGGTAACCCCATCAATGTACCTCTAATACAAGGTAACCCCATCGTTGTACCTCTAATACTAGGTAACCCCATCGTTGTACCT
Source organism: Plocamopherus ceylonicus (assembly GCA_039654545.1). Taxonomy (NCBI): domain Eukaryota; kingdom Metazoa; phylum Mollusca; class Gastropoda; order Nudibranchia; family Polyceridae; genus Plocamopherus; species Plocamopherus ceylonicus. The sequence goes on along the minus strand of JBCJKF010267555.1, from coordinate 3,256 downwards.
CTAATACTAGGTAACCATATCGTTGTACCTCTAATACAAGGTAACCCCATCATTGTACCTCTAATACAAGGTAACCCCATCATTGTACCTCTATTACTAGGTGACCCCATTATTGTACCTCTAACACTAGGTCCCCAAGTCTGGTCAAATCCTCCCCAACGTAATCCTCCAGCTGACTTTGGATCTCCTGGATGCGAACAGCGTGCTCGTGCTTGCGTTTCATTTCGTTGATGTGATGGGCCATCTGGGTCATGTGCTGGAATGCTTGCTTCAGGACGGGCACGTCTCTCTTTTCTTTTTCGTAATTCTTGGCAATGTTCTGAAATGCATAGTGATACCCTCATCAATACATGATGCGTTTGTGTATTATCTATACTTTTTGTTGAAAGACCTTTCATTAAGGGTAAACACAAGGTACAACTCTTATAGAAGCGTCTGATGGAAGAGGTATCATGCTTTAACAGATTTCTGTTGTTTTTGTATTTTAAATACTTTTTGTGCATGTGTGTGTGTGTGTGTGGGGGGGGGGGATTTTTTCCAGCTTTCTATTACAGGTACATGTATATCACATTTGCAATGGTGTAAGCTAAGCTGCAGAAGCCCAATTATCAAAATAGACAATGCTATCAATTCAACAACAACAATAACAACAACAACAACAATAACAACAACAGCAACAACAAAAACAACAAAAACAGCAACAAGAAAAAAACAACAACAACAACAACAGCAACAACGACGACAACAACAACTGCAACAGCAGCAGCAACAACGACAACAACAACAACAAATTTAAACTCTACAAAAATAGAACTCATAATTTTACTTCACCCAACCAGTGTTCCTTGTTTAAGAATGAAATAAAATACACTTGAGAATGACCATAACCAGTCCGCCACATGTCAGCCGTAACGACTAAACAATCAGGATTTAAACGGTTCTTGAGCTTCGTCACTAAAAAAAAGTAATACAAAATAAAATAGGCCCATAATGTATGTGTAAGGTCCAATATATCCTGACTCCAGATGTATGACACATATATACAAACGGATAGAGATAACAACGTTCTGAACATTCCTATATTGCACCATTGATGTTCCAAACATTGTCTATCTTACTTGCAAAAGGAGATGGTACTTGAGGATGCGTTGGACGGGCCTCAGCAAGTAGGCACCCAGGGGAAGGCCATGGCCCAGAGCCATCTGTCGTTGCTTGCACAGTTCGCTGAGCTCAGGATGCTTCATGAACCTCGTCAAGACTTCCACAGCACTGAAAGCAAGGGGAGACAATTATGAAGGCTAAATGATGTAAGGCAGGGCAAGTCGTAGTCAAAGAGGCGATATTGTATTATTGTCATGTGGTTGTCAAAAGTACTATATTTTATATATTTCATGTGTCTGAAAATTTGTTTTCTTGAACATCATTAAGGGTTTGAAATCGCCTGACGCCCACGATAATAGGAAATACACAAAAGGTTAAAGTTTAAGGCGAACATTCATCTCATGACAACTGTAAATAGATGCAGACACATATAGGTGAATACAGCAAAAAGCAAGTAACCCGACTGAAACGAGTCGACATTTTCCTTTTGTGTGTGCGGGTGTGTGTGTGTATCTTTTTCTTCCTCCTTTCTGTTTTATTTGTTTGTTTTTTTTTCTTTCTCATCTCACTGATTTGGCCTTGTCAATCCCCAATGACCTTTCACTCGGGTCAAAAGGCATAGAACAGACATGGCCATTCTGCCTGCCCAAACGACAGATGTTGATTCAGCAGCAACAATTAGATAACTCTGTGCACGTTTAAAAGGTTCATGAAGAAAACTCTTTTCATTTTTTCTCTTTGTGTGCATTTGAGTCATTAACTCTAACAGTCTCTTTTTGAAGGGGGCGTGTGGTCGTTGATTAATGGCTGGTGTTTTGGGGGGGGGGGGGGGGGGGGGGGGGGGGGGGGGGGGGGGGGGGGGGGGGGGGGGG
>JBCJKF010266445.1:0-14789 GCA_039654545.1 Plocamopherus ceylonicus | reverse complement strand
CTTGGGCATCATGAGGATCATGTTGTGATCTGAAGAGCCGAGTGGTGGCAGGGCCTTGCTTTTAAATCCGTTTGGAACATTTGAGTAGAACAAGTCCAGGATACGGTCTTGACGGGTGGCACACGTTACATGTTGATGAAAAGGAAGAGAAGGGTAATTGCCGTGTGCCCTCATAATTTCATGCCACTGCAAGTCAATTTTTGCCTGCCCTCCCCAAGAGATAATCTCAGGCCTGGACATGTACTGTGTACATTTACAACACTCAGTGTAAAATGCCCAGATCTCTATGAAATCTATCAAAATTATCAAAGTAGCGAAACCAAGAACACTATGATGTAGATCAACCTCAGCCCTGCATACTAAAAAGCCTGCCATCAATAAAAAATCTCAAGGCATGCCAGATACCAAACATAAAATAGACAACCTAAAATAAGGGAAGCATTCCATATGGAAATATTTTAATGATTAAATTTGACATAATTTACGACTATCATTACGAAAAGTGTCCTTCAGTCCATTTTCCTAAGGCCTTGTAACAGAGGGGCGCTGTGGTTAAACAGTTGAACATTGGACTACAGACCAAGAGGTTATGGCTCAACACCACTGAATGACACATGCTTCTTTCCTTAAGCAAGAAAATTTACCCGTTGATTCCCTCGACCCAGGTGAAACTGGGTACAGATTTGGCTGGGAAAGTCCTCTGCAATAGACAATCATTCTATTTAGAAAGGCTTCATGCTATGGAAAACAGGATAAGCTCTGGCCCTATTAGCTGAAAGGCTTGATAGGACTACTACTTCACTTCACTACTTGTAACACAGTTTTCAATGAAGAAAGGAAGATAAGCACCAGCATGTTATATGTTGTAGGCCTATATCATGTCAAAATAAAGGGCAGTATAAGTATACTACCTTTCGATGCCGTGTACTTAAAATATTGCTGTATGCCAAATATAATGCATAGTCTAATAAAAAAACTTGATAAGTACACATGGAATATTAAAGAAACATACATTTTGGTACATGTCAGTCTATATGAAAATGCAATTAGAACAAATTATAGTTGTAACAAAGAATTGTAAGTATGGAAGGCAATTCATTACAGAAGTAATAATAATAATATACATATTGTTTCAGTCAAAGCATGCAAAATAATATCATCATTGTATCTTATGCATTTTAATTCATCATCAATGGCATTCTTAAAAGCATTTACATTGCTGTAGTTCTTTGTCTTAAATTTTAATCTATTCCATCCATTGACAGTTCTTAACATAAAGGAATTCTTTCGAACAGCTGCAGAGTGGCTTACTACATAAATCTTCTATATGTCCCCTCTAGTAAATGTTATGTGCAAAAAGTTGAAAAATTAGTTATAGTAAATATTGTATATACACTTTTTGTAGAATTTATCTCCCTCCACAGCACCATAGCCTGGAATCTGATTGACAGCTTCTACCGAGGTCTTCCCTGGGACAGGGACTCGCTGATGACTGCCAGAGAGCCGTGGAGTGGAAGCTACAGTGTGGAGAGTCCCATATGGATGACAGGTGGTCTTTTTGTTTAGCACATAATAATAGTCACATATGGATGACAGGTAGTCTTTTTGTTTGGCACATAATGAGAGGCACATATGGATGACAGGTAGTCTTTTTCGAAGTGGACCATGCAGGCGGTCACCCATCTGAACAGTGACTAGGGTAAACGCTGGCCGACTCAACTTGTCAATTTATGCTCACTGCTGAGCCACCGACGCCACTACATTCATTATTATGGAATACACTTCTGACTTGACTTGACTTAATCCTGTGAACCCCCAGGGGGGCAAAGGGCCTCCGTCACACTTCTCCATCGGACTCTGTTTTGAGCAAGCTTTTTGGCCGTTCCCCATGTCTCTCCAATTGTCTGCAGTTCAATGGCAGCTGTTCTTTTCCAGGTTTGCCTCGGCCTTCCAACTTTTCTCTTTCCCTGAGGGTTCCAGTCCAGTGCTGTTCTGGTGATGTTAATTACAATGACGACAAAGACAGCGACAATTTCAAACTGAGATGTAAATGTGCAACACTAATACCAGAATACTAAATGGTTACTTTTAGGTGTGAGGGCAAAATTATTCTGTACTGTGTTTGTTAATTATTTTTAAGACTAAGGCAAAGACAGACAAGAAGGCTCAGAGATGGTGAAACTTGGTTTTATGATGATTTTAGAGCAAGAGTCAGCTAAAAAAGATAAGGGAATTTGTATAAAGAATGTGAGTCATTTGGGGTTATCTTGATTATTTTTGGTGTTGTTTTTTTATTGTTTCATTTCTTAGACACAGCGAATTATGATTAGTTTTACATATTACATCATAGGCCTCTGTGTGGGTTTTTTTTTCGTTTCCCCTTTCATTTCCCTTCTAGATGGTCTTTAAATGTCAAAAGTAACTGAATATTATGTTTTAAACGTGGTGAATTTCCTCCTTGAAATAAACTAACAATTACATTTCAAATGCTTCTACCCTTATTTGATATCATTGTAATGGGGTGTCCAAGCCTCATGGCCAAATATGGCAACTATAAAAAAGCAAACTTTTATTAATGTAATATTTGCACTTATATTATAATTAGGTCTTACCATAGCTCTTTTCTGATATTTAATTTTGTGTTAAGCTATTTTTAATCTTATTCCAATTTCTTTAAAATAATGTGGAAATGGAGCTCAATGGAAATGAAACTTGGAGAGAGAGCAAAATGAGTTTAGAACATGATGTTTATCTGAAAGTTCTTAGAAATATGTACTAAAGATTGACTTTCTATGAGGATAAAAAAAAAAAGGCCTTATACATTTATTAAAAAACACTAAATACCATAGTTGCCTATCAATACGAAAAATTTGAATTATAGGTTTTCTCAATGTGAAAAATAAAACAATAAAAAATTCAAATGAACCTGTAAAACTTATTTTAAAAGCTTGTAAGGTCTTCACTGTTATTAACTAAAGAAAACTTTAGAAATGGATACAATTCATCAAAAAGCTTCACAATGCCATTTGTTCAACAGCTCATACGACTCAGTTTACAGAGATTGGCTGGCACTATTTGCCTCACAACCATGGCGTTGGGTTGCTTCAGCAGGGAGGCAGCTATGTCTCTCTGGTCAGTCCAGACCTCAAGGACTTGACCATTGTCATTGAAACCATGGTGAATACTCTTTACTCAAACTTGGTTTTTTTTGTTTTGTTTTGTTTCTTGGTTTGTTTGTATGCGTATATATGGAACAATAGGTATTTCAACGTTATGAAATGCCTCTATGGAAAAAAATAATCTATCTTATTTCAATTGCCTTGTGAAGTAATATCTTTCAAAATTCTGAGAATTGTAGTTTCTCTCTGAATAGGGGATAGAAATGATGATTGTTGTCATCTGCACAGAAATATTCTCATTGAATCCTTATCTAAAATAATTCCATGTCTAATATACTAGTGTACATTTATAAAATTTCTCATCTGCCATTTTGAGACCACATCAAATTCTTGCTTTTTCTTACTTGTAATGTCAATTTTATGTTTCAGAGTGAAAATTTTTCAACTTGCATTGAGACATCAGTTCCAAAATATGACGTCAAACCGCAAAATGTGTCCTTTAACCTGGGAGGCTCATTTGTAAGTTTATAAAGTTAAAAATATTCCTAAAGTAGAACATAAAAAGGGTGAGCTTTCATATAGGGCAATATCCATTATGTGCTCAAAGCGCTTTACAACCAATAGCAACACATAACACATAACATGAAAGACGAAAGAAGCTGCCTGTTAGGCTCTAGTACAATTTTTTGCACAGGGATCACGCTGTTAACGGCCTCCAGGTACACATTTTACACTCACGTTGATCGAGAAAATATGTGTAAAGAGCCTGTTCCAAGGACTCAACATTGCCCCCATCATCAGGATTCGAACCTTAGACCTCTAGGTCTTCAGCTCAAGTGTCTACCTCTAGACCATCATGCATCACGTAAACATTAATATTGTTTAAAAGTAAAGTGAATTACATCATATTACATGCAATAGTAAAGATTGTATAAAAGTCATGGATGGTAGAGTGGTTAAAAATTTTACCGTAACCTTAGAGTCCCATGTTTGAGCCCGGCTTCAGAATCTAGTTTCGTTGTTTGTTCCCAAAAAATTGGGCTCCCTTGCTCACTTTTATGGCCCCCCACTGCAGCTGATAGCAGGGTTATTCTGGTCTCCCTCGGATTGAATTCAAAAGAATAATCTAAAGAATAATCAACAAAGGGCATGTCATAAAAAAAAGCTGTCAAGTTATATTGCATTATAGACTTTTTATGATATGAAAACAATAAGATTCAACTTCACTTCATAGTATAAACATTCAAATGGCAATACACATGATAATGTTCATATATATGATCATAAATATACAGGTTGTCTCAAAATAAGAGGTGCCCTCTGAACTGCCTACAAATATTTCTGTATTTCTTCATTGATCTCAATGAAAATTCACATGCTTGATCCTATGAGGTGGCAAAGGGACTGCTTTTCATAAGACACCCTGTATGAATGACATTATAATTATGTCACATTTTAGACAATCAAATAAACCCCAAATAATCCAACTTCTTCATTGAATTCTACTTGTTATCTTCACGCTAGCATGGAATCACCCAGCTGTACGTGTGGTACAGTAAACTTTCTACTAATGGAACAGCCAACTCAACATACTTTCAGCAGCTGAAATCTGTCAAGGTAAAACCTCAGTTGAATCTGTAAAATTAATTTTAAATGTTAAATTGCATTCTTCTTTCAGGCTCAGGTCAGAGCCTTCAGGTCAGGCTCAATCTTTGTCTGAATAATTGAAATGTTATACACTGCATTTTATTTTAGTGCATGTACTAATGAAGAATAAACAATAAGTATATTTCTGTATGGTCTAAATGCCAGACCTTCAGGTGGTTTACACTATTTTTACTAACGAAACATAAAATGAGAATTTAATAAACTTATTGTACATATATACCTACCTACCTACCTACCTATCTACCTACCTAAATACTTACATGCATACTTACATGCATGTACATCCATCTATCCATCCATTCATCCACACATACATGTATACATGCATCCATCCATCCATCCATCCAACCATCCATCCATCCATACATACATGCACGCACGCACACACGTATGCACACACGCACGCACACCCACCCACACACACCCATCCAGCCATCCACTCATTCATCCACCCACCCACCCACCCATCCATCCATCCATCCATCCATCCATCCATCCATCCATCCATCCCTCCATCCATCCATCCATCCATCCTTACATACATACTTAGTATTTTAGTCTTTTTAAAGATTCATCCATATCATCCAAGAGAAAATCTGTTTCAACTGTAACATCTTTTGGAAAATCTGTTTCATCCATAACATCCATGAGGATATCTGTTTCAACGTAACATCTCGGGGAATATCTTTTTCTCTTTGAATCACCATCTGTGTCAGGTCATCAATGGGGTTGTGACGCTGTCAGTGGGTGTAGATGAAGTTTACACCCTGACGACTTTGAGTGATGGTCACCATGAAGATCTGATTCCTCCCATTCCTGCCCCATTTCCGCTGCCTTTTTCTGAATCTTTTGAGTGTAAGTCATACACATGGACATACATGTATACCATGCAGCTTTTCTGTAACAACATTGTTGGGACCAGAAAAGGAAATAGTAGTTATGGAGAGTTGTAATTAATGTGGAGTTACTGAAAATGGCGGATATAGCACACCAAGAACGGAATGGTATGATGTATGGATCAATGTACAGTGATTACTTCACTTATTCACAAAGGATTTTTCAAACTTCCCAAAAAGGTTTCTTTCCTTCTTTTTGAATTTTTTTTTCAAATTGCAATTATTAATTTAATTGTTTTTCTCTGAATAGTAAAAGTCGAAATGCCATTTTTCCTCTGTATTTATCCAGGCTTGGGACTGGTTTAAATACAGCTGTAGTGCATGTATTAAATTAGAAGACATCGAAATGTCCAGGTTTCATATATAGGGTGCCCCCCAAAAAACAAACAAACAAACAAACAAGCAAAATAAAACAACAACAACAAAAAACCAACAAAAACATCCCCAACTTTAAAAGATAATAAAGACGCTAAGAAATTTTCTAACAAACTGCCACATGAAAGTAGTCCTAGAAGGTGAGGTCCCAGTAATCTCTGGTGTTCCACGGGAAACTTTCCTTCACCCTCTGCTGTTCCTCTGCTTGATAAATGACCTTCCTGAAAGAGTCAAATCCCAAGTGAGAATATTCGCAGATGATTGCCTAATATACTGTTAAATGACATCCACCCATGATCATAAAATCCTGCAAGATGATCTCAATAACCTTGATCAATAGGCCAACGAGTGTGGTATGAAATTTAATCCAAACAAATGCTATATATTCATCATTAACAATAAACTCAACCATTATTACACCCTCAAAAACACCACTCTTGAAAGGGTTGAAAAATCACCCTACCTTGGAGTCACTATATCAGAAAACTTAGTGGTTCAACCATGTTGACAAAATTACACAAAATGCAAGCTTGACCATCACCTTCCTTCGATGAAACCTAAACTGCCCACCCATTTCCTGTAGAGGAACAGGGTATTCATCTTGTGTGAGTCCTATCCTCGAACATGACTCTCTTGTGTGGGATCCCTACCTACAAAAAGATATACACAAATTAGAAAGAATCCAGCGACAAAGACATATATTTATCATTGGAGATTATACATCTAGGAGCCAAGGATGATAACCAAAATGCTTAAAAACAACAGCCTCCCGACCCTACAAGAAAGAATAAAGAATTCAAGACTGAGTCTAATGTTCAGAATAGTTTCAAGAGACATACCAGCGATAGCTTCTGAACAGTTCTTAATCTACAAACTCCACAAACATAAAATCAAAGCATCTATATTCCAAGACCACGAGCCAATAACATTATTGACTCCTGCGCCACCAACAATGCTACCAAGTTAACCCTCACGAACACAAAATTCTAAAAATTCATTTTTCATCAAAACAGTCGTTGACTGGAATCACCTAGATGAATGGTCTATTATGCCATTCGATATCGACCAGTTAAAAAGGAGCATTGAATAAAAACCAATCTCATCCGAGGTGGACAGCTGCATTTATGCCAGACTGTTGGTTTTGTGAGCTTTCAAAGTTGGGGACATCCTTTTTTTGTGGGCCACCCGATATCAGAAAAAAAAAATCGGGACTTGGGCACCATGTCACTATTGAGAGGATGTTGTTACAATGGAGGTAGTTAAATTGGATTGTATATACATACTTGATATATAAAATAATGTATTGTGTATGAAATCCGAAGGTCAGAGACCTTTTGAAGTTCTTTTTCTTCAGTCCACACTAACTGGTAATGGCTGAAGAACTGGTTTCACTGGGAAACCCATGCCATATTTGCAGTTTCTGAATCATTTGTCTGACTTTTGAATGCATTCTGGTTAGCTGTAATATAGTACTTCCAAGTAGGCTATTCCATGTGTCAACAACTTCAAAGCTTAAATTTTTTAGAACATACAGATTGTAGGCTTGTTAAGCTAACTTGTAACAGTGACCATTTTGCCAGGTGAAAGTTCATTGTTAATGTCAACCTTGTAGAGAGTGTTTGTGGGCTTATAGGTTTCATCTGCCATTGTTTTATGTTCTTCATGCTTGGGGTAAACATTTTTTGTTTTTTATATTATAATGTGAACACATTGTGGCCATAGTGGCTCAGTGACAGGGCTTTGGGTTGGCAGTGAAAGGTTGTGAGTTCAAATCCCATTTTGGACTTTTTGATTTAATTCTTATCCTTGGGGCAAGGTTACTTACTCGAATTGCCCCTGTTTACCTCGCTGCTGTGCAGTTGATGTTATGTTTGAATAATGGCAATTCTTTTTTTCCAAAAATGAAAGAAAATTTTTCTTGAAAGGACTTCAAGCAATAACATTGTAGCCCTTTTGTTAGCAATGTCTGTCTATCAACTTCCAACTATTAATTGTTTCTGGATGGACGCTGGGAACTCTGACATAATAGCATCACAAGAGGGGGTGACATATCGAAATAATGCAAATCTCATCCCAGCAAATACATTTTGCTCTGCCATCAACACTGTCAATGACCAAATAAATTAATTATGACTTAGGGCCATGACGCTTCTCAGTTTTCCAACTGTGTAGATTCCCAGTCGTCCAACTGCATCGCTTCGGCTGCTTTGACAATCCTGGCTGTCAATGTTCGCCATTTGCCTCTGTTTTGGGTAAGTGTCGTGATCTTGGCCAAATCATTGGCTGATGAGAGATTTACGGGGTGACTGATGTTTGACGGTCTCTTTTAAGGGCGATAGGCAGAGTGGTTTTAGGGTGCCCAACGAATCTGGCCATTTCTCTGATGTAATAGGCTCGAGTTGCTTTGTTCGCAGGAATTTCTTTATCTCTTCGCAGGATGAGAGTTTCCAGCGAGCTTCTGGGATGTAGATGGAGAGTTGCTTGTCTTGCCATATTTTGTATAAGGCAATATTTGTAATTTTAGTTGAATATTTGACGTTTAATGCCTTCTTCAATTGTTTCCTATGAATGTAAGGCATTCAGGCTTTCCTGTTCAGTTTTTGTCAGCGCCCACGTGCGGCAGTTGTATAATAGAATGGATTTCATGATGGACTTGTAAAGCTCTATTTTTGTCATGAATTGTATTTCTTTTTCCTGGTTCCAGATATGTGAAGCTTGTAAAGGACCACTGAGGAGAGCTGTTTTCTTCTCTCTACATCTTATACAAATTAATTATACCACCGTCTAACAGAAATGATTTTTTATTATATCTTATGTCTTTATAGCAATTAAATTATGCTTTTGTATAAATCCCTCTTTAATTATATCTTATGGTCATTATACTGACAATAAACAATTATACCTTCGTCTAACATAAATCATTTTTGGACTTTAAGAGTATTGTTAAAACACTTGAAATTGCAAGGAAATCACATAATATAATTGTGCGAATTAAAGCTAACTTGTATATTTGTTCGTTGATAGCAAGGATGTCAACAACAATTTTTGAATGTTAATACTTTATTATTTATTTTTTGACAGCATATGCCCTAAATGCAGAGCCATTTCTTTTAGCACCGCAGCAAGGCTCCTTTGAAGTTGTTGACGATGGTGGCATGCATGGTCATGTGATGCGACAGACAGTCACTCAGATCCCTGTAGCTTGGTGTCCACAAACTTTGCTTTACAATTCTTCTCTCATCATCCTTGGGAGAATGAACTGGTAATATATAATCACATGCATGTGCAATACTTTGCTGTCAGCCATACTGTCCCACTTCTGTTGAAATGAAGAACCGTAACTCTTTGTAGTTATTCTTTTGTACGTGTAGGAAGTATCTATTTTCAACTACCGGGTACTTAAAAGTGAGAGGTTTAAAACACACGGTTTTAGTAATGTCACTGTAAACAATATTTCATGGTTTGCTTCACATAAAAAAAAATAAAAAAAATTCTTCTCAGCCCAGTTTTGTACTTCCAGTGCGTTTAGTTTTTGGCTACCATTATCTATTCGTATGTCTATTTTTGGTTTTCATGATTAAATCTTATGTCACTTTTTGGTTTCCATTTTCTAATGTTATGTCAGTTTTTGGATTCCATTATCAGTCTGATGTTGTTTGAGGTTTTGGCTATCATTATCTCATATTATCTAACTGATAAAAGGAATCACCACACAGCCAAACAATCCTCCGCATGTCGATGCTTATGGAACATTCTAAAAAGGCATTGGCCAAATACAATAGAAAATTGAGAATTATGGAAGAAAACTAAATTTGAACAAATTGAATTTGAAATCAGAAAGAGAAGATAGAGATGGATTGGTCTCACCATAAGGAAGTGAATAATAATATTACAAGGCAGAGCTTGAATTGGAATCCTCAAGGAAAATGAGAGAGACCCAGAGCCACCTGGAAACGAGGTGTTGAGTTAGATTTAAAAGAGATTGGGCTCGATCGAAGGTAGGTGAAAGCCACTGCTGTGGACAGAGGAAAATGGAGGGTTCTTCTTGGTGGCCTATATCCTTGCCAGGGTGAAGAAATCTGATTATCATGATCTGAATCTGATGTTTAAGATTCCAACTTAAGATTAAGATACCCTTGTACCCAAAGCACATATATTATATAGGTTCATGAGTCTGATTTGGTTTGACCTATTTACTTAAGTATGGCGTTTCATCTTAGTATCTAATGTTTGACTTAAACACTTTTCCATTAAAAATGATATAAGCTCAGTTCAACCCGCAATCTCTAACTCTAACCAATCTTCGCATTCAGTAAACACCATACACTACATGACTTATAGCTGGGCCTCTTTCAGGTAATGCTCTCCACTTCCTGTCTGTGATTTTCCTGTCATCTGAGCCCCCATTTGTACATGCACTGTCTTGTATTTTGAGTGTTTATGTGTGTGCATGTGAGTACGTATGTGTATTGTTGTATGCCTGTGTGTATGCATATATACATGTGTGTGTATGCATGTGTATATGTATGCATGTGTGTGTGCTTGTGTCTATGTATGTGTGTTTGCATGAGTGTGTGTGCGTATAGCTGTGTGGAAAGGGGGCACAGGTAAGGACATTCATTGACCATCGGTCATCAGTGATGATCTTGTAGCAATAATATTATTGCTATGCATGGGCTAATGTTCCAAGATGAATCATCCACATTCCCTTTCCCTAAGATCTTTGCCTGTTCTACACGAATTCATAATTCATAGTAATGAAACGGTCATTAAGCTGGAGTTACAGTACAATAGGTTATAGAAGAAGGAGAAATTTGGATTTATTGGGTGCCCAACTGCCCGGGTAGAGAGCTCAGAACGCCTTACATTAAAAAGTAGGGTTTAACATAAAATTCAAAAAGAGGAAATTAAATTGCTAAAAAGAATTGATTAAAATTAAATACAGACTTTGTAAAAATTCTGTTTAAAAGATTAAGTTCAAATAGGCTTTACCAAAGAGAAAGAAAGGAAAGTTCTTTTGTAAAAGTCTATAGAAGGGGAGGTTTTACAGCAGTCAGTCAGATTATTCCAAAGAATAGGAGCACTCACAGAAAAAGCTTTCTCAATGGGTGGAAGTATAGTAGTGCATGAACTTGTAAGGACTTTTTGTTGGGAATTGAATTTTGCTCAGGTGACGACAGATATGGCTTACTCATCTAGATTTTTACTACTGAGGGTTCTTTTTACATGTGTTCAAATGCACTTGGGGGCCTCTTAGTTTATCATTCATTTCAGGTAGGATTAGGCATTCATTTATACGGCCTACCACATGATGAGGAGGTGGGAAAACAAAACGACAAAACGCAACTCGGATTTCAAATTCAAGCCTGCATGGCTGGGATTTCAACCCAGGCCCTTTGGCTTGGCGGTTGAGTGCCCCAACCATTGACCTATCAACTCTCCCTTCAGACTGTACAAACATTGAGACCAATGCAGTCTGTTGTTGTTTGAATACTTGTAAGAAAGCCATCTTTGGTTTCATATGTCTTTGTAACCTCTTGTGCCTGAGACTTATTTGCCAGTTCATTATTGTGGATTCAAGTGGAAGAGGCAAATGTCAGTGGTGAAGGGAGTATGGCTGAGCATGCTTACTCCTCTCTTAGAATACTTGCCCAGGCATAGCAATAAGAAATAAGGTCACTGCAAAATCCTCGACTCCGACCCAAAAGCCATAATTGTTGTATTGATTAATTTAATGCATTATGAAATATGTATCATTTTATTTTCCAAAACAGGACAAATGTTACAATAGACACTGAATTCAAGCTTGGAGAGGTGAATGGTTCTAACGGCATTTTTCTTGGAGTCAGGATTAGCCACAGTGGATGTCAGACCTACGCTGCGAAAGGGATCTTCCTTTTTATTTTTCCTCTTAAGAAAAAGTTTTTGGCTTCATATGACATCTGTAAGTTGAAACTATTTATTGATCCACTATTGATATTATTTTAATGTTCTGAATATGTAAACAAAAAATGTGTAGTATAAGCAGATTATACCAATTGCATCAATATGACTGAATTGATCTTCAAAACAATGATCTGACATTGGGTGTAATTCATTTGTTCACCGCTACCATTAAAATGGTTTAAGCCATTTTTCTCAATTTGTCAAATGCCTTTTCTTGATATTCCTATTGAATGGCATAGCCATATTTTTTTAACTTTTAATATTTTAGGAGCTTTATGGCTTTATATCTATAGGTTTCTTGGGCTAGGTGAATTAAAATTGTTGTTGTGATGATCTTTATCTCTCTGAAAATAAAAATTGCTATGTACTCAAACTGTAATCCACAGTTGGGAAAGAAGAAATTGCCAGTGGATCTTTATGGGCGATTCAGCCAGTATGGAACTTAGTTTACCTGTCTGTTGAGGTATTTATACCTTTTCTGTGTTTATTTAAATGTCTGTAAGAATACAGAGGGCATTTTGTTTTCTGTTGATGTATTCTGACCTTTACTGTATGTGTTTTAATGCCTGTATGCCCGGGAAAGTCCAGCTTGCTGTGCCTTTCAGTTTGAGTGTTAACTCTTGTTTTCTCTGTAGTTGTCTCAATATATTTCTTAGTGTGTTGCCCAATGGGATCTTTTTGTTTAATGAATATCCATGTCATTTATGGCTAGTATTGTGGTAGTTTTTCTTTATTTTTTGTTTTTGTTTTTGTTTTTTTACATAAGCAGATATTTCAGGGATTTTAAAAATTAAAGCTTTGTTTCAATTCCCGAACAATTTTGGACATCTTATCTTAAATTTAAACACACCCTTTTGGAAACACAAGTATACTTTGTATTTCTTAATTTGCGTAATTTTCTGTAAAATATTTTCTTTTATTCTAAAAGGGTCAAACTGCTTTTGGATCATGCAATGGAGTGCGCCTGTTCAATGTTCAAATTCCTGCATCCTACTCGAATGGCTTTGTTGGACTGGGCACAGATATCTATGGTATTGCTGATTTTGACAACATTGAAGTTAGAAACAGCACCACAAACAGCTATCTAAGAGACTTACATCGTAACAAGGACTTTGGAAATAAGTCATTGCATTTTTCAAGTGAAAAAAATGTCAAAGGAGCAATTTAATCCTTTTAGACATTGGAGTCATATCATGGCACCATCATATTATTTACAACAATTCCCTTTACAGCCATTTTAAATCAAACTGACATCACTTCCCTTTACAATTCTTTAAACACAGCACTTCCCTTTACAGCTATGTTAATGCAATATTTCCCTTTACAATATTAACACATCATTTCCCTTTACATCTATGTTAATACAATACTTCCCTTTACAGTTCTTTAAACACAACACTTCCCTTTACAGCTATGTTAATACAATTCTTCCCTTTACAGTTCTTTTTACACAACAGTTCTCTTTACAGCTATGTAGTTAATACAATACTTCCCTTTACAGTTCTTTTTACACAACACTTCTCTTTACAGCTATGTTAATACAATACTTCCCTTTACAGTTCTTTTAACACAACACTTCCCTTGACAGTTATTTTAATACAATACTTCCCTTTCCCATTCTTTAAACACAACACTAACAGTCCACTTCCCTTTACAATCATATTAACACAACAATTTGCTATTTCTATATACATGTATTCAAGTCTAGAATTGTTATTTCTATTTATCATCCTTGATATGTCTGAAATTGGTCTTTCTACTTACCATATTCTTGATGCAAGTCTAGAATTGTTAATTCCATTTACTCCCAATGTGTCTAGAACTGGTTTGTGTAAAATTTCTTCATACATAGGGATACGAGTCTAGAATTGGTGCATCCATTTATTCATACAGAGGTATATAAATCTAGACTTGCTGTTTCGATATTTTATATTCATTCATACTGATTCATAGTGGTATTCATGTAGATATATGATCTAAGTTTAGAGCATGGAATGGAGTATGGTGCACAGCAATCACAATAAGCCATTCGAAAATGTTTTTTATATTGTTATTGTTGTCCTGATTTTGTATTAAGCAAAATTAATTTTAGTGTCAGCCTATTTCTTACCCTAAAACTGATCTGTAATGACTGCAATCAAAACTGTTTACAGTGTTGCACTCCAGTAGGTTTCTATTATAGTCAGCTTTTGAATTTCATGGGCTTTCATGTAGAAGAAATATAAAGTTGTTTATAAAAAATAATCTCCTGCCTATGTATGTTGTTTATGTCACTTATTTGTGGCTGTGGGCATTTTACCAAAGTTATTTTATCAACTTATTACAAGTCCAAGTGACAAAATCTTTGAAGCTGTTTATCGAATACTACAGTAAATGAAATGCAAAGCTTCTAATTCTAGTCATTTATTCATGTTAATAACCAGCGTTGGGCACCAGATTTCAACTGAGATCAAAACTGGAGCAGTAACTTTCAAAAGCACTTGTAACGTGGCTTTTCTCCATTTTCACCTTTATTAGTTAGGAAGATCACATAACCGACTGACAAATTTGATCCAGGATGATAACACTAACAGTGCTTCAGTAGACATTTAGAGTCTGACCATCTGGATTTCCTTGTTGATGTAGCCCTTTTTGTACCTAGCTACATCATCATGATCATCATCATCATCATGATCATTATCATAATCATCATCATCATCATGATCATAATCATCATCATCATCATCATCATCATCATCATCATCATCATCATCATCATCATCATCATCAGCATCATCATCATCAT
>JBCJKF010266444.1:0-11253 GCA_039654545.1 Plocamopherus ceylonicus | reverse complement strand
AAGTGGTATATGCCTAAAGTGGTATATGAATAAAGTGGTGAATGCCTAAAGTGGTAAATGCCTAAAGTGGTAAATGCCTAAAGTGGTAAATGCCTAAAGTGGTAAATGCATAAAGTGGTAAATGCCTAAAGTGGTATATGCATAAAGTGGTAAATGCCTAAAGTGGTAAATGCCTAAAGTGGTTTATGCATAAAGTGGTACATGTCTAAAGTAATAAATGGCTAATGCTGTATTTGTCTAAAGTAATATGCCTAAATCGACATATGGCTAATGCTGTATATGTCTAACGTGGTGTATGTCTAAACTAGCAAATGGCTAAAGTGGTGTATGCCTGATGTGGTGTATCATGTATGCCTAAAGTGGTGTAAGGCTAAACTGTTCTTAAAGTTGCCCTTCTTTAAAGTAAAGTGGTGTATGCCTGAATTGGTAAATGGCTAAAGTGGTATGT
The DNA here is from genome assembly GCA_039654545.1 of Plocamopherus ceylonicus. Classification (NCBI taxonomy): domain Eukaryota; kingdom Metazoa; phylum Mollusca; class Gastropoda; order Nudibranchia; family Polyceridae; genus Plocamopherus; species Plocamopherus ceylonicus. Next base: position 10,805 of record JBCJKF010266444.1, on the reverse strand, counting down.
GCCTAAAAATGGTAAAAATCGATATTAGCATATGCCTAAAGTGGTGTATGCCTAAAAATGGTAAACATCTATATTAGCATATGCCTAAAGTGGTATATGGCTAAACTGGTATATTTTTGGTGCTGGTTGGCCTGTACTGCAGAGGGGGGCTTTCCTGCTACATTGAAGCTCTTGTCTAAACAGTTGCATTTTGCTTGTGTCTTTAGACTATCGATAGGCATGACTTAAGAGAGGCAATTGACTTAAGCTATTTCTTTGGTTTGTATTGTGTGTGCCAATCCATGAGGACTGCAGAGAAACTTAAATTGTGAAAAGAAAAAAAATGTCATTACTGAATTTCATGGTGTCCAATTATTCATCTGAACAATGGTTATGTAAAAGAATCATTGAGTCTTTGTTTGAGAGTACAGTACATGTACTCATATTTGCAATGGAATATGAAATATGCTTTGGTACATTGAAACTATGTGCAACCATTTGAAAGAATGTACATAAAGTAATTAACAGTGGTGACAGGTGACACTGGCATGTATCATTCTTCACTTTTCATGTTTTGGTGCAATTGTATCTATTTCATATGGGAAACCAAGCTGTAATTGTATATTTGTCATGAAAATGTCTAAAATATGAAGAAATATTGCTCCACGCTACAAAATGTGAAAGTATTGCTTCATGCTACAAGCTGTAAAAGAGTATTGCTCCATGTTACAAACTGTGAAGAGTATTGCTCTATGTTACAAAACTGTGAACGAGTATTGCTCTGTCAAAAAACTGTGAAAAAGTAATGCTCCATGTCATAAGCTGTGAAAGTGTATTGCTCAATTTTACAAACTTTGTAAGAGCATTGCTCTATGTTACAAACTGTGAAAGAGTATCGTTTCAAGTTGCAAATTTTGAACAAGTATTGCTTCAAGTTGCAAACAGTTGCAAACAGTGAAAAATTATTGTTCTGTGTTACAAACGGCAAAAGTATTGCTCCATGTTACATGGTTTTGAAAGAGTAATGCTCTATGTCACAAACTCTGAAAGAGTATTGCTTCATGTTACAAACTGTGAAAGAGTATTTTTCGAGTTTCAAATAGTGAAAAAGTATTGCTTCAAGTTTCAAACTGTGAAAAAGTATTGCTCCATGTTACAAGCTGTGAAAGAGTTTTGCTTGAAGTTGCAAACTGTGAAAAAGCATTGCTCTCCGTAAAAAGCTGTGAAAAGTATTGCTCTTTGTGAAAGAGTATTACTCCACATTGCAAACTGTGAAAGAGTATTACTCCATATTGCAAACTGTGAAAGATTATAGTTCCATGTTGCAAAAAATCCTATCAGCTCGCTGAGACATTCATGTCGGGTATAGTGTAGACTGGACAGTATGTTCACTGGCATTATTTATGTCAAATCTTTTGACACTGTCATCATATGTGAGTCACCCCTACTATAGATTTGCAGAGTTCATTTTGTGCATTGGCCCCTTTTGTACCAACACAAATTATCTGTGTTAATGAGGACAATTTGATGTGTAATTATGTGTAATTATAATTAATTTGAAGCAACAAGATACTCATGGCTACACTTATATTTGAATGGCAGCTTGATTATAGCAAGCTCATGTGTCTCGCTTCAATGGAAGCATCGAGCATAGCCATGAAATATGGTGTCACTCAAATTCATTATGATTGAACACAAATTGGTGTGACATGATGGACAAATTAAACTTATTTATGAACACAGAAAAGACAAACAATAAGTATGACAAGGGTTCTTCAGCATGCAATTGTAAAAAAAAAAAAAAAAAAAAAAAAATGGAACAGAAACCCAGGCTCCATTAGAATTCATGCGTCAGTTACAATCCTTTTCCTTTTTTTAACCTTTTTTTTCTGCATTTGAGGAGCTTATAATTAAGTCCATGCCATTACATCAAAATCGCCTAGAAGGCTGTCATATGCCATGCACGTTTATGACACGCATACAGCAGTTTTAATACACAATTTTGTTTTTGTTTTCTGGATGGTGATGAAATTATGCTTTCATCAGCTTTCGTTTTGTCACATTGTTGGATGGGGATGGTTTAAACGTTTTATAAGCTTATGTTCTGCCATATTGCTGGATGGAAATGGGCTAAATTTTTCATCAGCTTATGTCATATTCTGCAATATTGCTGCAAGGTAATGGTTTAAATCTTTCATCAGCTTATGTTTTGCTACATTGCTGGATGGTGATAGCTTAGACATTTTATCAGCTTATGTTCTGCCATATTGCTGCATGCTAATGGTTTAAATCTTTCATCAGCTTATATTCTGCAATATTGACACAATTATATGTGGATACAATTTTACATCCACAAGGCCTTCAATTAGTGAATTTCTTCCTTTCATACATGATAAAGACAAAATGAGGTGAATCTGTCACCTACTCTACCATGTTCAACAAAAGTACTGCGATTATTAGGACCAACCAATATATTTGCAGCCTTATCTGTTTAAGTATATTTTGTAGCTTTTCTCATTGACTTTTCTTTTCTCTTTTCAAATACCACCTAAAGTGTGCAAGATGGTTTCCAGAAGAGAGACTTTTGGAATGTGTTTGATTTAGGAAACATACTTCTTTTCATTTGGATGAACTAGTCATTTTAAAATTCCTTTTCATTTCAGTTTTGTTTGTATATATTATTTCTATTTTATTCTGTCAATTATTTCAAAATCTACTTACCATGCAGGAGTGCTTATAAAAGATGGTCACAATGAAAGTAGGTACAAATGTTGATCTGATGACAAGGAATCATGCAGTCCACAGAGGAACTAGTCTTTCTACAGGCCTACTTAGGGGAAAAAATGATTAGATGGCAAGCTATCACATGCAGCTAAAATATGACCAAAGGGAGAAACTGTGGGGAAATGAAAGACATGACAATTGAAATATTGGGCTGTCGACTGAAAGGAAGAAACATGCATTAGTTACTGAAGTTAGTAGCTTCTTAAAACATTTGCATGGCCAAAATTTTTACAGGTCAAAAGTTAAAAAAAAGAAAGGAGGAAGGGGTAGGGGGTGGAGGGCATAGAAGAGGCATTCAAACATGCATGAACATTGGAGTACAATACTCACCCCATGCAAAGGGATCGAAAGGACAGGGCGTAAATAAATGAATACTTTGCACAATAACAAAATAAACAAACTTTAAGCACTGTTATGTGTCATTTAATTTTACAGCAATTTAACTGATATCAGGACGAGATTTCCTACCACAACAAAAAGGTAAGAAAAATTATACTGTTAACATAAATCTAGTCACATATGATGTTAGGAATGCAGATAAGACTAGATTCAAAATTGAATCCAAAAAGACAGCTATTATATAGATCAGCGAGAAAAAGAGTATTCAGTTATAAAAGTTTGGTCATGCTGGCACCTATAATGTTCAGTTCTTGTGTTATCCAAAACATATTGTTGATATTTAGACATTAACAAAACAAGACAATGCAAGCTATAATCCTTTTGTCTTCTTTAGAAGTTGATACATAAAAAAACAACAACAACAACAGAAACGAAAAAAAAAAATCTATCAAAAAACAGAACAAAACATAAATAACAAAGAAAAAGCCAAGTTAATCAAAAGACAAAACAAAAACTAAAAAAAAAGCAAAACAAAAAAGAAACAACGCTTGGTTTTTATCCATACAGTAGAAAAAAAAAGCTTGACAGAAATTGCAAAGTTATAATGTACAAAGTAAATCCAAACACAAAAGTTTCACAGATAAAAATAAACATTATACAAAAATGAACACAAAAACCTAAAACAAAAAACACAACTTATAAATAAATATATTGAAAGGTTCCCTGAATATTAGTGCATAACATAATAGCACGGGCAATGGTGGCATCAGGCAATAACAAGATCAATTAATGGTGAAAGCATTATTTAACATGTTCAAGGTAATACACACACACACGCGCACATACACACACAATTGTTTCAGGCCAAATGTGAATGCAGTGATGTGACATTTGACAAGCATGGGGTCACACTGTGTGGGCAAAGGGACAGGCGACAACATCAAAAAACCAGGTGGATGAGCAAACTCTTCAGAAAGGATTCAAGAAATATGTGTTCTCAAAGGTTCGGGAGCAAAAAGAGACTAAGTCATAAGAGAACACTGATAGCATTTTTTTTTTCTCGGAAAGTCTGCATAACATGCGGAGATTATCAAGAAACACTGAAATGGAAAAATAATCACTCAAAGAAAGAAATCGCATGCTTTCAGTAGGGCTGGCATTGAGATAAATAAAAAGATTGTGAAGAACCCCTAACAGTATAACTGACACAAAGAAAAAAGAATCAGAAAAAATAATCCAAATATCCTGTTTTCATTATAAAACTATAGCTTTTATTGAATCAAATGTCTGGTTGACATCAACAAGAGAAAAACAAAAGGAAAAAAGATCCTGCAACATTTCAGTCTTTTTTCTTACATATTTATGAATACTTAAACCTCAAATAAATAAAGAAAATAATATTAATAAAGAAACAGACTTAGATTGCGAAGGCAATTTCAGTAATTACTTTCAGAAACAGAAAAACTATACTTTTCTTTCAACTGTTTGCTCATCCATCCCAGTGGGATTAACAACAGAAAAATCAAAACAAATCACAATTCATGTCAGCAAATGTCAACCAAAACCACAATTTTTAAAAATCTTTTTGTGATAGTCACTTTAAAGGGCCACATCTTAAACTTAACATTAATTCTCTTATCAAGTAAAATTATACGGGTTCTGTTTTCACCCAAGTTATAACTATTTTTTATGTCTTTTCTTTTCTTTTTTTAATAAAGAAAATGATAAGATGATAAAAAAAAATATTTATTATCATGGACGGGATGAAAAGTGTGGTTGTTTGCAGTGTTGGTTGCTCACATTGTCAATATGAAGCATTTCAAGGAGTCGTAACCGATGGCAAAAAGTTAACATTATGGCATAAGCATTTTCAATGTCAATGCATGGTTTCATTGTGTCACATGTCAGAGTCAACAAAAGTATTTATTGTCTCATGCTAGGTGCCTTCAATGAATTATTATTAAGCTGCAACTTAAACATAAGCAAAATGTGTGCAAAGCATTAGCTTGCCTTTATAATCCACTCATTCAAATTCTTTACATTCCACTGAATCATTCAAACATGTACGGCATACAAAGCTAGCTTAAACAAATAGAGTGAAAACTGTTATGAAGTTGCTGCCATTAGTGAAACAATATTTCTTGTTTAAATGATTTATGTGATTATCTATTTAATTTTGAGAATAAGTGATGAGGAAAAACGAGAGAAAAAATTTACATCCTTCCAAATAATGTGTCATAATATAAAGTATAAAGACAAGCGAGGGTCCCACCTGTCTATCATGAAAATCTTAGATAAGAATCTCTTTCGTCAATCGTCATGAAGACTAAAACTTTAAGAATACATCTTGTCACTAGTTATGTGAATTTTGACACAACTGAGATGCCAACATCCACAAGCCAAAACAGGAAATGGAAGACTATGGTTAAAAATAGAATCAGAAGCAGGATTCTTTGTGATCTGGAGTCCTCCACATCTATGCTTTGGCCCCCGTGCCAGGAAATCAGCATTTGAATGGCTACTGGACAGGGAGGAGAGGATGAGCTCCTGGCATAAGAAGGGCAAGACTTTGGAGAGAGTCCAACAGCTCGGACAGTGGTCACTGCACTTCCTCTCCTTGAGGCATTGGCTATAGTATGGGTAACAAGGAGAGTAGAGGATCAATTTAGGCTCTTAAAACTTGGGACTTCAAACTAGGAATCTATTCCATTCTTGGGAATAAAATGGTAGTGGATGAATGTAAATCAGAATAAAATGACTCAAATGGCACAAATTTAGAAAACAGCTATCAAATTATTCAGGAGATTTCACCAGAAATATTAATCTATATTAAGTCTATAAAAACATGGGAAAATGAACTGATAAAAAACTAAGGAAAACCAAGATAAAAATCCAAACAAGGCAGAATTAATCTAGTGTTGTGACGGCATTCAAACTAAAGGCAAACATGGGAACACTGGGAAGGTGTGACGACAGGGAAAGAAAGGGGTGGAACAAAAATCAACTGCTTCTACTATCCAAGGATCACAATCAAAAGATACGGAGGGAAACAAAACAAGATTCTGAAGGTAACTCTGTGCGAAAAAGATCCTGACTATGACAATAAAGTCACATTCCATAGAAAGGACTTTCTCAAGTCTACATAGCCAAATGAGCAAAGATCACATTGATCTCCCTATTGCACCCAAACACGAGTTAACTACTGTCATGAGCCCTAGGCAACAACCAAGCTTTCAACCATGCTGTCGATCTGGTATGCACAAAATGAACTCTGATTAGAGGTATCTGTGCTGGCTATTGCTTTTACAGCATGAAGACTTTGGTAACAAATGAATAATCATTTTAGGTGTTTTCAGCTTTGGAAACAAAAAAATAATGTATAATTAAATGCATAGAATACAAGGCTAAGAGGCTGCCCTTGGTGAGTCTTCAAATGCATATTGATCATCATCTTCTGACACCTTATTGGAATCTATGTTTTCTGAATGTGTTGAAGTTCTAGGTGAATATTGCGCGCCACCCTGGTGAGGTGAAGAAGACTGAGAGTTTGTGGGTTTAGTGAAATGCATCAATGAGTCCATTTCATCATCGTGACTTTCAGGTGAGAATGGAAAACCGCCAGGAGCTTTATCATGAGAGCGGTGCGGTGCAGAGCGTTTGCTTCTCCTCCATTGAATCTCTAACTCAATATCCACGCAATAGTACTCTTCGTAAACGTGACAGTGAGTCGGGTAGTCTCTTTCTGTTTGCATGCAAAGACATGAGAATAAAATGTCATCATGATGAAAATAAAAAATGAATCTTCATGAGAAGACAGGCAAAACAAGGACAATGATGAGCAGGAGAATAATGGGGCTTTGTTGAAAGTAGGAACCAAAGAAAAGGGTGATAGTTTTAAGTCAGACTGGAAAAGTCAGAACAAAAATGTTGTTTTCAAAAGTATTTTGTTTTGGGTTTTTTAATAAATAATAATAAATAGTGCTTATATAGCGCGTTACCCCATTTTAGACATGTTGAGTCCAAAATGAAAAGATGATGATGTTCAATGATAACTTTGATGGCTGAAGAAGAATCCTTACCTGAACAGAATTTCTAACTGTCTTAATTTGAATGACGGGTCAAAACAAAAAGTAGGAAACATAAAAGAATAAATAGGCAGGAGAAACATTATGGTAGGTTCATGAACGAAACAATAAAAACTGGCCTTTAAAAAGGCACATGCACTTAAAGCAATAATTTAATAAACACACACAGAAACTGAATTAAAAAAGAGTTTCAAATGGAGGTACCAATTTTAAGATTGATCTTTTTGAGAATCACCAATTTTCTTTGTTGTTTATTTTTGTCAAATGTCAACGGCGCACCATATTGACTCTACTTAAGACATCCCTAATATCCTATGAGACCCCTTAACGTGAGTTCTTCTTCTTCTTCGGGTTGATGCAGCTAACACCATCATGTTGGCAACATATGCTGCACGGATGTATGGATGTGCATGGGTGAGGAGTGTGTAGTTCGCCTAACCGGCAAGACGCGCATATTTTTGCTCTGTGATATCTTGTGCTTTTTGACTCATTCGACCTGATATACACCAAACATCGTCTTGTGCCTTAACGTGAGCTTAGATAGGATTTCATGTCACTTTTCACTCTATTGATATTGCGGATAATGCTAGATCATGAGTTTTGGGGGTTTTTTTTTAAGCATCTTTTACATCTTCGCAAAAATTTTCAGAATGGCTTTTCAACAAGGGATCTGAATATTACTCTTTACATGCTTTTTATATTTTAATTCATGATAGAAGTACATGCATGTAATTTTAGGTGGAAAATAAATTTTTAGAACGAATGAAACTTCATCAATTGTCATTTGTATGTTCATATTTCAAACTCAGACTGGGAAGGGCAACAATAATGCCATATTAAAATGAAAGAAAATGTTTTAAAGGCTATTTAAGAAAAAAAAATCCAACCCGAAACGTAAAATGTTTAACTGAGCTGGTACTGTTCTACTGTATATTTTTACATTCTCTTCATCAACTCTGGAGCAAGATTACTCTACATGTAACGGTTCCAAATTTCATGCAATTTGTTTTATGTTTGAAATGCAGAAGAAATTTTCAAAAATCAATTAAACAAAAAACAAACAAAAAAAAACCCCAAAAACACAAGAAAAAACCAACAACCAAAACAAAGAAAATATAACATTCATTCTCGAAATGTTTTGACATAACAATTTTTCTTGGGGGCTGAAACAGACAAAAATTTCTTTTAATGTTGTGATGTTCAAAAAAAAATAAAAATTTACAACTGGTAAGACAGAAAATATTTTTTTCCCTTTTCCTCAGGATTTTCCTTCTCTCGTTTTTGCTGCAATAAAGCAACTTTTCAACATCAACTCAAAAAAGTAGATGATCAGTATGAAAATGCATGCTTCTGAAAAGAGCTCAGATGAGTCTGATCTCTGCTACCTAATCAAACAACTTACTTTCGACGAAAATATCCACAAACGTCGTGACCGATCCTGCTTCATTTGTTGCTTTGCAAATGAATTCTGCTTCCTCATCTACTGTGATATCTTTGATGAGAAGAGTACATCTACCATCTTCGTAGGTCGAGATGTAACGATCACTTCGAGTAATGTCCACCTCCTCCTAGAAAATGAAAGTGGAGTGTAAGAGGTGTGTATGACATTTTTAGCATTGTATGCACTTGTACTATTTTGACACAGCATTGAAAGAAGCATGAGAATAAATGAGAATATTGTATTAAGTTAGTAGATTCTTATCTCAAAAAGAAAAGGATCACTCTTCTCACTGTGATTTAAAATTTCCAAACCACCTCCCACTTTGTTCTCAAACATGGGATTCATACAATCCTGATCAACATATACTTTTATGCCTTCTAGATTCACATCTGTGCTCAAAGCAATTAAGTTGCAGTCAGGATTACTTATGATATATTTAAAGCCGTAAAATTGGAATTAATTATAAAATTTTCAAATTATATTTCAAAATCAAACGAGCATATTTTATGCAATGGTTCCATGTCTAAAACGTATATGATTCATTATATCACCCATATTACTCATGTTATAAATTATTTGAGTACATATAGAATACTCTGTGTAATGCACCCTTGAGCACATTGTGGAATAAGATCTAAGTCCTATAGAATTTTTTCATTGCTATGGCTAAAACAGATAAGATGTAAAAATTCGAATTCTAATTTTCTACCTTTTCAGGCTAAACACACATTGCTATTAGTGCTGCAATTGCCACAGTAAGATTAAGGAAGAGTGTGAAAGGGTTACCTTAAACCAGGTGACTGTGGGTGTTGGTTTTCCTACAACAAAGCACTCTAATGTAATGGTTGTGCCTTCATAAACCACAAGTTCTCTACGGAGAGTCTGTGTGAAACGGGGAGCTTCAATATCAGTTATCAATGTCACAGATGTTTCTTTATCTTCCTTGTCTTCAGTTGTCTCCTCTGTAATTACTAGATCTGCCGAGACTAGATATTGAAAATATAAGTGAAAAATGTTATATGACTTTATTGAGCTGGTTCAAATATGGGGGCAAAATATTGATGCATTTTTTAATATATATATTATTTTTTTTTTTTTTTGTTTTTTTTTTGTTGAGGTCTTCAATTTAACCAAACAAGACAATGACCCTTTTCTAATTCCATTCTTTTAATTGAAAAACAAAGTGCAGAATTTGTTGCTTTGTACCTGTCTACCATTCTAAAAAAGAAGGGCTGTATCTGAGGCTGTCCTGAGCGAGCTTTGACAAGAACAATCAGCTGAGTTTGTCACCTATTATGAAGACTATGACTAAGACTAAGCTGCCACAGGCCAAAAACATTATATGGAATTGTAATAGAAATGATATTATATGGTCATCAAGTCAAGCATGAAAATATATACAGGGCAAAGCCAATAACATAGGTTTGGGCATTTTCTGTGAAGCACTTAAGCAGCAATAAGTCCTATCTAGCTTACCTTCTTGTTTGTCTTGAAGTTCAATTTCAAAATCAAGAGTAGTGGTTTCTTCTGTGATTTCTTTTGGAGAATCCACAGTAAGACTGATCTCCTCCACTTCTAGCAAAGGTTCCTCTTTAGGTTGAGCTTTAAAGAAAAGGAAAATTCAATAATAAGACATGATACATTATACATATTTATTTACTTGCTTGGTAAACCTGATAGTGTATGAATTTTAGACATAAAAATCTTATCAGCATTCTTGCTCTATAGGTAAAAGCATGATATTTCTATTGGAGAAACAAAAGAAAGAGAACACCTTTGTGGATTGTAGACCTTCTGTCAATAATTTCCTCAAGAGAGGAAAAAAACCCAACAACAACCCCTGACACGACTGATACAAACAGGCCTCTGTATTAAGGAGTATGTCACCCATACCAAAACAATAGATACAAATATAGTTGTATGAAATTTATATTTATTACATGTATTTCATAAATATAGCATAGGAAATAATCCGTACATCCTAAAAATATAAGCCCTTGAGCTAGGCTGGTGAAGTAATGGACACTGACAAGAACCAATTAATCAGTGGAATGTGCACACTTAAGAGAGAGAGAGAGAGAGAGTGTATGTGTGTGTGTTTGTGTGTGTGTGTGTGTGTGTGTGTGTGTGTGAGAGAGAGAGAGAGAGAGAGAGAGAGAGAGAGAGAGAGAGAGAGA
>JBCJKF010265335.1:0-14800 GCA_039654545.1 Plocamopherus ceylonicus | reverse complement strand
TAGTAAACGATAAATTCTTATTCACTTATAGAATATTTTACTATCAAAGGTTTTTCGTTTTATGATATATTAAAAAATTACACAAATTTGAAAAATAAAATGCCGATAAGAAAATAGCAGAAATAAAATTATCTATACACAATATTATTTTTAATATTTTTTCTACATATATTGAAAAAAATATTTATTTATAAATTTATTATATTTTAAAATCTGAAATTTATATTTACCACTTCCAAGACAAATTTGCGCATATCATATTATAACATAATTGTAGATAAAGTATTATAGAAATCTAAATCTCGCATCTCACGTTTTCGATTTGATACACAGATATCGTTAATGTTAAAAAACAATCATAATGAGAATAACTGTGAATTCAGTTCACGATCGACCGTGACTCAATCATTATTGAAACCGAAGAGTATAATGAAATGTAATAATCCGGGTGCACGTGCCTTGTCTCGAAGGCGGATGAGTAATCCGTCGATAAGGGAAAATCTGTTATGTAGCGTGCCGTACAGCCGCAAGAAACGACTCCGTCATCCCCTTGTCCGTCTTCCTCGTCCGCGCGTTATCTGCGTCCATAACGAACGAGCGCGTCGCAGGGATCAAAGTGCAACGAACGACGACGGCGGCTTCTGGAAATCCGAAAGCCGACGACGAGGATGCAACGAACGACACTCGCGGGGGTTGATAAAAAAGTCCGCGGCTTATGAGCGCGGGAAAAAGCACCACGCATGTGTGTACGCGTGAATCGACGAAGAGCCGACGATCGAAGATCGGCTTTGGAAGAAGAATACATGGTCGGTTATCTTCACGGGTCAGCGCCCACGGCTGCCGGCTTAATCTGGCGCCCGCGACCAAGGAAGAAGACGAAGAAGAGGAGACGACGGGTCGAACGCTTATCTTTATCCGATGCTCTCTAACGACCGTGCAAGTTGAGTGTCGCTTACTCTCTATCGTCGGCTTTCCTTCGATTCTAAAGACGACCGTGGACAATTATTACGCACGTTTTAATGGCCGTTGATAATCGAATGCCGAATCCAGCGATCTTCCTGGCGATTTTTTCGATAGTATACAGTTAATAAATTATTTTAAAATATATATTAATTAAGAATCACATCTTGATTATAGCAGAAATGTTACAGCATGCATTTTGCTGCACTATAATGAAATATTATCACATAAATAAGTCTGTAAATCAGGAATGCAACAGCTGGAACGTATGTAAGTTGTGTAATTGAAAGGGCAAGTGGACGTAATATTTGCAGTGATTTAAGGTTATCTGCTTTAAAGTTTAATTGATGATCACCGTAGTATGATTTAATATTCCGCACAGACGCTTTCGCCATGGAAGTTAAACCTATCAAATACTATCGCTTCATTAATTTAATAGTGTATGCAATAAAGACAATTGGAAATTATAATTAAATTGTTAGAAGGGATGACACGTTTTTAATTTTTCAATATTTTTTTTTTTTTTTCGTAAAATTAATATTATATTTCTCGTATGTATGTATGCGTTTCTTGAATAGTCATTAATGATTTTTATATAATTCTTTATATAATTTTATGCATACTTGACGGAATTCTTTTTTACGTAATTGTGACAAAATAGTGCATTTTTGAATGAGACTTTTTTTTTTTTTTTACCCGCGACGAGATCTCTCTTCATCTCTTCCGTCATCATTAACAAAATGAACGCGCGACTTAATCGCGACACCGCAATCTATTTGTCTACGCATTCAGTATGTATTTTTGCATTAATGCTTCTAATAATTAAAACGAAACGTTCGCGCTTGGAATAACGATCAGGTGCAACCGGTCGAATCGTTAACGGCTAGCCGGGCTGGTGCGTGCGTCCCTGCGAACACGAGCTGTGTAAATCGTATTAGGGATTATTGCACGATCAAAAATATCCCCCGTAGGATAATCCCCGAAGATGGCGGCGATGTGTTAGTGGCATTAAGTCCAGTGTGTTATATCGCGATGCGTATAGGTATACGGCGATCCCACCGACCTCACCTTTCCCTCTCGCTTCGCCACTCTCGTCATCCTATTCGTCTCTCTTTCTCTTTATACCTACCTCTTTCTCTCTTTCTCTATCTCTCTCCCGTTTTATCCTATATGTTACCGCGCGAGAGCGTGTGTGTGCGCGAAATCGTGTGCGCTTGTTCGTCGCCGCCGCCGCCGCCGCGTCGGCCTCCGCGAAAATCCACGCCTCTGCATCCTGCTTTCGATTTATCTTTCTTCTCTTTCAGGCTCGGGGCAGGTGATGTCGCCAATGGGAACTCCCCGACCGACCGGTAATAATCGTTAAAACGTCTGTATTTCGTCGAAAATGGCTGAGAATGATACGACGGATAATTCAAATTTATTTGTAGCGTCATTGTACCAAGATTAATCATCGGAAACGATAACAATAAACGCGTTACAAGTCGAAATAATGGTATAATTCAGCCGAATTAAAAGATCTTTTTAAATTATTTCCGGAATTCGATATTAGACATATTAATAAATAGGTACGTTAAATGTGAGATTTGTGCCACGATAATTAATTTTAATTGTCGTGTCATAAATTTCAAGTGACATAATTTTAAGTTTCTACGATTCAAAGTAAAGCAGAGAATTATATGCATACTATTATCGAAATCATGCTTTTATTATACATATGGCTAATCATTAATTTATACTTACTATTATCACGCGAGTAATTATAAACATGAACATTATTTACATAATATCGTAACAATTATTATTTCAATTTTAAAATATATTCAAATATTTGCGATATTTTACTAATAATATGGAAATTAAATAATTAAATTCACGAGCGAGTCACGAGTTAATTTCGATATCTAACTCAGTCCCATGATACTCGCGAGTTAAATATTATTGATCTAAATAAGAATGAAGAAACGTTACTTGTGGCGATTAATGCGCGCGAGTTGCTTTCGCAGCTCTAAGGATACATTATTGAGAGATAAGTAAGAAGGGAAGAAAGTTATGCGGCAAAGGGAGACTTCTCGTAAGCCGAATTGTCGAATTGGCTCCCTTTTTAATTATCCCGACGAGGATCACGGAGACGAAGCCGCGACTCGGTCAATTCCATTGTGCATTCATAATGGCCGACGTAGAGCTTTTAATGTTCTAAGACTCTTATAAATATAAATATAAGGCAGTATCTCTCTCTCTCTCTCTCAAAAGAGGAGAGTGTCTTCTCAATGTTGTGCAGCGGCCATACGACATCAGCTTGTCATAAATACCGCTGTCTCAACTTTGCTGCTGAATGTATTTTTAATAGGATTTGTTAACTGGCGCGTTGTATACATAAAACTTTACATATAAACAACAACAATACAACGTACATTACTATTCTATAAAAAACTGCAGAAGACGATTGTGAAACTTACAGTTCACTTTCATAGATTTTTGTTTCGGAAGAACATTTTCTGTTGAGTAAATGGATCCTAAATCGATATTAATATTGAGATCCCCGATAAAAGATTTATTATTATTACTTATTATACGATTGATTATTCTTTTAAATAAAAACTGTCTCTTATTTATCAAAAATCGATGTTAATTTTAGCTTGAAAATAACGAGCGTTAAGAAGCAAATAGATTTATGCGAATCGTAAATCATCTTCGACGCAATTCCTTGCAAGACACAATTGTCTTGAACAGTGTTGAAATTTCTGTTCCGTGAAGCGCGATGCGACTATTGAAATGATATTGACAATGACCGCGGCTTATCAGCATTGGTTTGAACATAAGCGCTAAATTATACGCTGTAATCATCATTAATTATTATTTAAAGTTTCATCGGAGACGATTGGTACTCCGAGAATCCATTTGTCTTCCGCTACCAACAGCTGCGTAGCAGCTTTTTGTTACTCTCTTTTTCAATTCCGCGTATCACAATACGGAGAGTAGCGAGGCGCGCATTAATCACTTGCTAAAACATCGCGCGTGTTTTCGCACCAGATCGCGACACGCGCATACGCAACCGATGCAAATCCACGAAAAACAATCATTCTATTGGCAGTGTTTATTTGAATATCTCGTGGTATCCGCAATGAGACGCTGCTATCCTGAAAAATGCGTAGACCCGCTTATCTGGACCGGAGGACAAGATGTTCAAATAATCAATTATCTCAGATAATCGAATGTCTTATCTTAAAATAAAGAAATGATAATTTAACAGTTTTCTTTATTTTCTATTTTCTATTTATTTTCCGAACTTCTATTCATATATTACAGTTTTTCAATATATTATATTGTATTTAATATACGTCAAACTTGTAAATTGATATGCATGTGGAATTTTTCGTTTTTGATATTGTTTCGATAATAGAAGTTTGTATAATATCGTCTTTTTTTCTTATCGTCTAATAACAAAATTACTTGTTATTACACGATAACAAAAAAGGGACAATATATTAAGAGATAATGTATTACATTTTATGATATTTTTAATAATAGAATAATAATTGTTTAAAATAATAATTTCTTTATTTTATGTATAAAAAAAATAAGGAATTATTTCAATCAACAAGTTGGTCATTTCTCTCGCTATTCTCTTGCTAATTTCCAACACTAATATTTATTAAAATTATTAATATCGATAAACGGAGACTAAAAAAATGAAGATAACTGGCGAGGAATTATGGAGAAAATTTCAAATGTTAAAGAATGTTTAATTAGTAATTTATAAAAATACGAGAGATTGCATCACACAGGCCGCGATAGAAAGCAGCCCCACCGAGACGCAAAGGCAGAGTGGAAGACGCGCCTCGTCGCTTTCGACGAGGGCAAAACAATCCTATTTCTTTCTTATGCAAAATCTCCGTACGAGTAGCGTGTTAAGGGATTAAAAGTCTGTTCTATAGGGTCAGCCGGAGGCTTACAAGGCCTAACAAGATTAGCCTAAGACGCCGAGTCCGCATACCCCGAGGATTACATATTATGTATTCACGTGGATATATTCGAACGCAGATCTAGTTCGAGTTTCTTCGCCGAGTATGTGTAAGAAGCGTAAGTCGGTATCGCGTATGCGAGTAGTTAACGATCGCGTACGATTCAATATGTTAAGCACGGCAGTCTTGGATCATCAAGGGCGGGAATGGACGCGCAGCAGAGATTAGCAAATCCTCGAATCGCGAAACGACCGGCGGAATATGCTCCTATTGAATTTTGCATTACTTGACTATGATCGAAATTCTTCTTATATTCTCTCAACTTTTATAAAAAAAATAGGGTTTATTATATTTAACAAAAAATTTAAGGGTCATAGAATTTAATTATTTAAAAAAAGTTATTTTAAATTTAATTATTTAAAGATTATATTCAATTTAATTATTTATTTATCATACATTATTATTATTTATTATACATTAGTAAATTTTATTATGAAATATTTAATAATCCATCTATCGATTTTGATATTCCTTTTCAGCCGCAGAAATTAAGAATTTACATATATGAGTTAATAATATGCCAATCGATGATACAGAAAATTATTTTTAATCGCTAATTTATATTTAATAACGTTATTGATTGACATCACACACTACTGTCGTGCGCGCACATAGATTTCTCGTTCGGATAAAAATGCGTAAAGAAAAACGCTATACTTTGCGCGTCCCCTGTTCTGATCTGTCACGGTTTATCACACGGGCCGAAACATTTTTCCGTTTCGCCGGGGTCTGACATAATCTCCTCACCGTGCGCGGAAATCGCACGCGACTCTCGCAGGCGCGTCTGAATGTATTGTAATAATAGAGCGCGCATATAGAGCGATCCTATAAGAGCGCCGGAAAGAGAGCAGCTCCAAGGGGGAATCTTATCTTCCCTGGTCGGCTAGAACTCTATTTCGAGGCGAGATACCGCGGGTCTCGCCGCGGCTTTTAATGTCTTTTCTCTCTCCGTGTTTTGATTAAGAGAGCGGAGAAACGTCCGGGAAATTCTCCGCGATCGCGACGAGGAGGGAAGAGGGATACAACGAGATATGCGAGGGAAAAGACAGGAGGAAGAAAGCGCGCTTTGAGTAATTGTCCGCTTGTAACTGTCAGATCGTTAGAAACTGACTACCTGAAAGAGAATCAAGATCGAGATAAGCTTCCATCTCTAAAGTCGTTGGCAAATCTTGTGAATCCGAAGGAATTAATTTTTCCGAAAAAAAACGATAATCGAAATTAATCTATTAAAGTTCGAATGACAAGAAAGAATATTAATAAATTATTAAAATGAAAAGGGCTGCTTTTAAGATGGAGGTAAATAATTAGTATAAAAAATAAATAATTAATAAATAAAATATAAATAATTAAATAATAAAAATAAATAATTAATAAAAAAAATTAATAATCAATAGAAAAAAAATCTCATAGTTAAAAATGAATATCCTTACATTATTCCAAGAAAGTTAACATCATTAATGCATCAACAATGTCTTTGTTTTAATTAATAATTGTCGCGTACGATATTCTCGCGTTGCGTTGAATAATTAGACTTTAAATGCTCGAGGATACAAATTTGCCGTATTTTTTTCCGAAAGGGTTATGAGTTAACGTCGCCGAATATCACGCGCGATCTTCGTGGCCGTGGTCGAAGAAGTAGGAGTAAGAATTTCCTTAGTCGGATACCCGCAGATATCGGGCGAAGATGGTAGGAGTAAGTGGTGGTTTTGGCAAGGGGATGTTCTGATGCGATTTCACGCTGGATTTGCCTAAGATCTCCGCTAAGGAGCCCTTTAACCCTCCCCTTTTACCCTACCCCAGACTTTACCCTTCTATCACGAATCCTCTTGCTCTAGTGGCTGCCGTCCCTCCGTCCCTCCTACCCTCGCTTCCTCACTTCGATCTTAGTCACTCCCCGGGAAAACCCGGAAGATTACGTACCTTAGCACAATGTCGCTAAAACGCCGTTATTGTTTAAAAGAACCATCCCGACATTGCGTTTCAATTAACTCCTACACTCTCGGATACGCAAACATTCTGAGATGTCATCTCGAGCCTTGGAGGGATCCGCATGTGATCCGCCGTCCTTGTTGTTTTTATCGCTTATTTTTACTTACTGTATAGATACATAAAAAGATAATCGATTAAATTTAATTATGTTTAACTGACGTTGAGGGGGAAAGGATAAAGCTGTTATGTGTTAGCGAGCTGTTAACGGTCTACGATTTCAATTCATTGTCCGCAAAACTCGACGCGACGTCACATACGTTATCAGATCGTCACGAAGAATGCAAGTCACACGGAGTGGGAAACGCGCACCCATAATCCTACACGTTGGCAAACTTGTTTGATCTCACATCTCGACTCGTCCCCGACCAAGTCGATGCAGCTAAATATTTTAGATCGGTCAGAGCGACTGTACGGAATAGCTAAATTCGTTAGTATTCCTCGGCCAATGGGAATTCGGGTTTTGCTTGAGACCCTCGCGGATTAGACGGCGCCGGAGCCGCGCATATCCGTGTTTTAAGGACCGCGTTGTGCACGCGGCTTGGTGGACGTGCCCGGTGTCTTAGTGTCGGCCCCATTCCATGTGTATGCAAACCCTCACGGCTTAAGCTAAGGCTAAGGCCGAGGCTCTCCCCCGGGATTACTACGTCATTCTGCAGGACTCCTTCGGTCGCCGGAAGGATCAGCTCTCTTCTCCTTCTGAGGATTTCGCGCGGAGGAGACTCCATCCTGTTCCTAAATCAGCTTGTCAAGTCGAGTCATTGCGTGCCGCTTTCGTTCTTATTTCGTTCGCGCGATTATCATCGTCGCGCTTATGACGTTACGGGATACTGGCACAAAAAAGCAAGCGTCGTTTTATATCGCGGGTTTATTTTTGGATTATATGTTATTTTTGATTATCACAGATTATCATATAAAATATAATTATATATAATATAATTTAATATCATGATATATAATTATATACAAATTATTCCGTAAATTAAATCCTGATCTAAGAGAGATAATATTTTACATTTCGCAATCTTAATATTATTGTAATAAACTATTGATAAAATTTTGACAGATTATTAAAATTTTTTTAATAAATAAGAGAAATATACGTCTTCTATTTTGATATTTAATGATAGAGAAAATTTATTTATTTGTGAATTTTATTAATTAATATTAAGAGTACATAAAACAAAATTATAAACTATAAAACTATTCGCTCTTTAAATGGCGCAAAATTGGATTATCTTGTTTTTAAAGAATAGAAAATTTGTGATGACGTGAAGAAAGATTGCAATATTATTTTTCTCTCTCTTTTTTTTTTCGCGTATCATCTGATTTGATGTTTACCGAAATAAGTAGTTATAAGTATATAAATTATGAGAAATAATATATCTCGTAAGAGTTGCTGTAGAGAGATACGAGTTCTTAGGATCGCTGCAATAAATATGCTAATACAAAGCTAGGTCTCTCCCGATTCTGGCGTTAATATTTGGAAGATCGCGCATTTCGGAGACGATGCTCACGGTCCCTCCTATCACCGCGAGCTTCCGCTCGGAAAACTTTTCAGAGTGACAGGCGGTTACGCGGTCCCGGCGGTGATAAGAAGTTTCTAGATATTACTCTTCAGAATCCGAGGAATAATCCGTCTATCGCGCGACGGTAATAGACGACCGGAACCTGTCCTTGGTGCCACCTAAATCATCTCCCAATGAGTTGGCGCTCACAATAACTCGTTACCGAAAATCCAAATTAAGCTCCTTAGCCGAGAAATTTACGAGACGTTCGCCCTCTTTGGGGGGGCCCGCTTCGCGCCACCCCTTTCGTCCTGCGCGCGAGGCAGTTTACCGAAGTAATTTTAATCTTCCGCACACGCGAAACACGCGCTTGTGTGCACGCACGAAACGCACACGTATCGATCACGCACGTGCGAGGAGCGCAGACATGGAACGCACCGGTAAAGTATCGGAGAACTACACCCTTCTCTCTTATTCTCCACGTTGTATAAGAGCTTACCCTCTAAGCATCTTAGGGCAAGTTTTCACCCTTGCTTCCAGGCAGCAACCTTCGTACGTTTGCCGTCGAACCAGCGATATCGGCGATCGTGCTCGTCCGCGAAGAAAGCAGTTGAATCTATTTTTGGGTACTAAAGATGTCTTTTTTTTTTTAAGAATATTTTTCTAATTATCATTGTTCCCTGTCAATAACGACAGTTTAAAACAGTATATCAATATTGAGGCATCGATAATTTTTGAAAGTAAAAATTGTGAGATTTTGACAAATTAAATTTCACGTAACAATATAAATAAAATTCAATTTTTTATTATGTCAGTGAAATTAATATAAAAAATTATAGAAAAAAAAATACATCAAAATTCTATTAAACTTATATTTCTCACGCATTATCTCGATACGTTACTTCACTCGAATACGAAAACATCAGATGTTATTAAGATACGTTATTGCGTGATCAAGTCGCTATGAATTGACTAACACTTAAATTTAGAAGGTTTCATCGCGTGGCTGGTGATCTTATAAGCTGTGTTAGCTGGATGGTTATCTCATTATGTCTTATCCAATGTTTTCGACGAACATAAGCTTAACGACGTCGAAAGAGCTTAAATCGCACGCGAGCTTGCGACCTTTGCATGCACTCAATGAGAGATGTTGAAAGCTATCCACAGTCCGCGATATTCTCAATCGATCGGTCACAAATAATTGATACGAGAATATTAATATTTTTCGATTTTCTACGATTAATCAGACAAATGCGTCCAATGAACGAACACGATAAATCTCAGCAAACATTATCTTTTTAACGTATAATAAAAAGAAATGACTGACATGTGACTTGTTAGCGAGAGGAGAATAGAAGAGTCAGGAGGGAAGGGAGGAGAGTGGACGGGTGTCGCAGATAAAGACTTCGAAAGAGCCGGTTGCTTATCTGTAAAGACCGACATCCGCCGGATCAGCTTCAGATACCGAAACCACCCACACTTTCCTTTTAGTACGTGCGCGCTTAGGCTAAGTTCCGAGGACGGAAGTACTCGACTTCCAGGAATCGCGAATACCGCCGTGTATGCAGCTGGACTTCAATAATTCCCAGGCCACGTGATGGGCTCAATTTATATTTTCTACAAAAATGCAAATTGATTTTTTCAATCGCATGCAAATCGATACTGTTGCCAATAAGAAAGATAACATTAGTCGAACGATTTGAACATGACTTCGTACCTGATTCGATTTTTCGAGAGATTAAACTGAGTCGTCTTGTATTAGGGCGAGTTATTAAGGCGGAGGAGAAACCTTAGGACTGAAGGATTCTCATGGTTTATTTTTATTCACGTGTTCGATTGATTGCAATTTAGAGATTTTCAAAGTGTTTTCATCAGCCACAGATATTTTTAAGCAATCATTTACTATAAATTTTTTTCTTAGCCTACTTATTCTATTTAACTTGCTTAACTCACTTAAAAAATAGCCAAGTATTTGATGGTCGGAGATGTCTTTTCTTATTATCTCAAATCTCAACTTCATTTTGATTCATCGAGAAATGAAATTCATTTTATTCCTCCCTTCGCCGCTCTGCTTAATCGCATTTGAGCACACCGATACAGCAACGGAAACGTCACTGTCGATGAATCTAAATGGCGCGTGCTTTTTCCCGTCAGTGATTTAGAAAGATCCTCGGTAATCTCGGAGCGCGCGCCGGTAATCATTTCGCGCGCAGAAACGAGGGTCGAGGAGACGCGGAAAGAAATATTCGGCGGAGAGATTTTGGCCGCGGCCCCTTCGAATCGCGCTTTCCGCGCCGAACGTAGCAGCTATTATCGCGACAGTGCGGAATGGGCGATACGGCGGGGTGTCGAAAAATATGTTCCAACTTTTTATCTTGTATCTGCACCACCGCCTCAATGTAAAACTGGGCGTTCTGTTCATTTGCGAAGTTGAGAGAGCGCAATGGGTACGGTACGAGAACTCGACGCATCCGTAAACGAACAATTTTACGGAAGATGAAAACGAGTTTTTAACCCGCTTAATGTTCAATTAGAGATTCTTTTCTTTGTAATAATATTTTGTGTAAAATATATTTTCTAATATTTTTATGCTCTGGATTCTATAATAAGTCTAATGAAAACGTATATAATTTATTCAGATAATTTTTGTTATAACTAAAATTAGCTCATCGTATAACTAATGATATATATATTTAATATTTACATAATCTTATATAAATTTTATTTAAGTTTCTTTTCTCAGCAAATTTGAAGGAGATTTTTCTTTAACAAAAATATGTGATTAAAGAGTTATTTTTTATTTTTAAAACTTTCTCATTTTTCATACTAAATTTCAATTGGATATTATTATATGAGAGTGTGACATAGATCTAATAAAAATTAAATGGAAATGTTGCCGCTGGAAGATTTAACAATACGGGAAATCGCTAACACGAAACGCGAGATGAAAATGTCGTAAATGAAAAAGAGCAATCGAGAGAAACTGGTTTTGCTTCTTCAAGAGTTGCCCTTTGGATGAATCTTATCTTTCGACGAGAGCTGTCAAAGACGAAGCAGCATGACGCTTCCGTCGCGCGTGCGGGGAGATAACCGGAAGCCCGATAGGACCTGCACCAGAAATGAGAAATGTCTTTGCTGCAGAGATTAAAGATTTCGCGGATGAGTGGTTGCCTCTTTCATTTCTTCGTTTACTATGATAAACTTAAATTTAATGCAATGTTTTGTTGCAAGATCTGGAAATATTATTTAAACAATAAAGAGACATATAAAAATGTTATGTCAATTAATCCACTATTATTAATTAATTATATTGATAGGAAATCTTAATTGAGAAATTTTTTCCGAAGAAATCAATTTTAATTAATTTTTTAATTATTTACTTCAGTTTATAAAAATGGATTCATAAAAAATATAGACATTTTCACACAAAAGCAAGTCAACGCACGTGTAGAGATGACGACGCGTCGGTAATAAACAGAGCGCGTAATACGATGTGTCCCCGCGATTAAATCCTACGGCGTAAAAGCCCACCTTAAACCAGCTGATCCCGGTACAAAGACGACGCAAGGACGGGGCGCCTTAATGAAAACTATACGTCCCTAGATTAAGGTGGACGCCGGTCAGCCTTCGGACCCGGCCAGATACGACCTGTCTTATGCAACGTAGGGAGAGCGGGCGCTCTATGATGTCCGGCGTATTAGATGGAAGTTTTGGCCATTAATACCTAATATCATGCCGCGCCGGCAGTAAATCCTTTGTTGGTCATCTTTGACGGGGACTTAGCGTCTTGCATCAAGAGACGTTCGACCCGGTATCAATCCAATATTTTGATTAGCACTTTGATTAGCTCATTACGCTCGATATGAAAAATGCATCTTTGATATTAATATTTATGCTGACAAATAAATTTATTTGGAATTTTAATCTATTTAATCAGAAAATTAATCGATCACGTAATCGCATTTTTTTCGACAAATTTTCGATTAGTTTCTAGCGAAAATTAAAAATGTAAGATTATTGCTACATTTTAATAATTTAATATTAAATTTATTATAAATTTATACATCGTTGAAAGTTTATCTAAAAAGATGCTGCAACAGTAACTGCTTAAATTGAATTTTGTATACATTTTTTATTCAATTTTTTTCATTACGGATAGGTTTTTTGAATGTAATGTTCTTCGGCATAGATATACATGTACATTCCGAGAGATGAAAAACGAACATTTCGATAAACAGAATGTTTATCGAGAATTTGACGGTTTTTTTCAATGATATACAACGACATATAACGGATAAGTACATACATAGCGAGTTGAGAATGGAGTGCGGGTAAAACTTTCCTTTTCTCTCCTTCTCCTTTTCCTTCTTTCTTTTATCATCCCTTTCTGTCTCCCTCTCACCCTCTCTCCTCTCTCTCTTTCTCTCTCTCATTCTCGCACTCCATTTCCTCGGTTTCGCAGAACTCTGGGATTATGATCTGGAGTGGGATAGACTCCCGGACTTAAGTCGGGGTTACACAAGGATCGCAGCTATTGTGCCATCGCGCAGGTCCCATTGTCTCGGGATAGACGAGTGGATCTGCATATGCTTAGCACCAGAGTTAAACTCTTCTCTCTCTCTCTCTCTCTCTCTCTCTGTCTTCCTCCTCTCTCTGTCTTCCTCCTCTCTCGGCGGTCTTCAGTACGCGCTCCGCGAATCATCCTGCTCCTCAAATTTGGATGCCGGAATGCCAAAGACTCTATACCTATTGTCAGCCGGATGTACAGAAATAGTGCTTCAGTCGAAGCTACCAGACGATTTAAGGCATTCACAGACTGAGCCTTCGTGAAGATATCTTCGGTTCTCAGTTTCCGAATCGAATTAATTAGATCCGCTAACAGGGCATGTATAATAATATTCTATAGAGATCCTTATATTCTTTTAACTTCCTCTAGAGAGGGAAGTTAAGCAGTCGTTATAGAATATATAGAAAACATTTATATTTCTATAATATTAATGGCTTATTAATTATATTTTTTATTTAAATTTTTTAAATTAAGTTTTACATACAATTATATATGTGGAGAGCTATATATTTTTTATTGAATCAAAATTTTAAAGGTATATATAATATTGTTCATAGAATTGTTTAATTAAGACTTGGCATTACACATATGATTAAGTTACATTCGTAAAATGATGCAATTTTTAGCTAATTTGTTTTATACTCATAGTAAATTTATCATTCTATTGTTTCTCGTAATAAGAGGATTTGTTGCTTAACATAAACTTCATTGTCTGTTGCAGCGAAAAATCTGCCAGTGCATTGTGTGGTGGAGACGATTCACAATATCGTGGAAAGTCATGTGAGCAACAGTCGTGAAAAATGGCGAAGTCCTCAAGTGGAGACAGACTCTTACGTTATCATTCCGGTAGCTATGCCCTTTCAGGTAAGAATATTATTTTCCTTATAATATATCAGTACTACATATCATTATATTAATAAAAATAATATAATCATCATTGTAATTAAAATGGAGACATTTATTTTGATTTTATTTTTTGTTTTAAGAAATTAAAAATCTTTACGATAAAAATAAAAAAAAAACTTGCGATGATTAAATAATAATAATAATAGAATGTTGAATTATAAATTTAACAATAAATTATCTATCTGAAAAATAGAGATATTTCGTACAGATTTAAATTATTATAAAGATAGAGAAAATATAATTCGGCAACGTCACTAAAAGCATTTGATCTTTTGCCGATAGGATTTGGTGGGCGAGGCTCTCGTTCGTTTAGGATACTCCAGCGATCTGATACCGAGCGCCAGAGGCAGCATCGTTATACGGAACTGGAAACCCTTACCGATGGAAAAAGTCGCCGATGGACCGTTATTGACAGTAGGAGACATCCTAGCTGAATTGACATCGGTGGCGACCCTGAAGATTCAGGTGTACAGATCGAGACCGCCACCTCCCAGCCCGGCTGCTGAAGTTCGAAATAAATTACTGAGGCTGCTACTATTGCACAGCCATACGCTTCTCGTCTCCGCTGGATGTCCCTTAGACGAGGTACGATTATCCCGACTTTTTCTATTGTAATGTGTATCGATTTGAGAAACAAATAATACCTGATCTCGCATTTTATTTATTTAAATATTTGCTTTAGAAAAAAAAACATTAAAAAAGTGAATACATTGGAAAGTACAAAATTGTTTAAACAAAGCATATTTTTTACACAAAAATTAAATTAAATTTTTGTCTGGCATATACGTGTATTGATAAATATACATTCGCATCTGACAATTACAAACTGCGATTTAAAAACGTTAATCCTT
>JBCJKF010264224.1:1328-14806 GCA_039654545.1 Plocamopherus ceylonicus | reverse complement strand
GATCAGAATGTTGTCACATAGGATGGAGTAGATCAGAATGTTGTCACATAGGATGGAGTAGATCAGAATGTTGTCACATAGGATGGAGTAGACCAGAATGTTGTCACATAGGATGGAGTAGATCAGAATGCAGTCATAGAGGATGGAGTAAACCAGAATGTTGTCACATAGGATGGAGTAGATCAGAATGTAGACACAGAGGATGGAGTGGATCAGGATGTAGTCATAGAGGATGGAGTAGATCAGAATATAGTCATAGAGGATGGAGTAGATCAGGATGTAGACAAAGAGAATGGAGTAGATAAGGATGTAGTCATAGAGGATGGAGTAGATCAGGACGTAGTCAAAGAGGATGGAGTAGATCAGGATGTAGTCAAAGAGGATGGAGTAGATCAGGATGTCATAGAAGATGTAGTAGATCAGGATGTAGTCATAGAAGATGAAGTATATCTGAATGTTGACATAGACGATGGAATAGATCAAAATATTGCTATAGGGGATGGACTAGATCAGGATGTTGTCATGGAGGATGGACTAGATCAGGATGTTATAGACGATGGAGTAGATCAGAATGTATTCATACATGATGAAGTAGATCAGGATGTTGTCATAGAGGATGAAGTAGATCAGGATTTTGTCATAGAGGAAGGAGTAGACCAGGATGTTATAGACGATGGATTGAATCAGAATGTTGTAATAGAGGGTGGAGTAGATCAGAATGTTATAGACGATGGAGTGAATCAGAATGTTGTAATACATAGAGGATGAAGTGAATCAGAATGTTGGCATAGACGATGGAGTAGATCAGAATGTTATAGACGATGGAGTAGATCAGAATATTGCGATAGAGGATGAAGTAGATCAGAAAATTGTCATAAAGGATCGAGAGGATCAGAATGTTGTCACATAGGATCGAGTGGATGAGAATGTTGCCACATAGGATGGAGTGCAACAGAATGTTGTCACATAGGATGGAGTGGATCACGTTGTTGCCACATAGGATGGAGTAGTTCAGAATATTGTCACATAGAATGGACTAGATCAGAATGTTGCGATAGAGGATGGAGCAGATCAGAATATTGTCATAGAGGATGAAGTGGATCAGAATGTTGTCAGATACGATGGAGTAGATCAGAATGGTGTTATAGAGGATGAAGTGGATCAGAATGTTGTCAGATACGATGGAGAAGATCAGACTGGTGTTATAGAGGATGGAGTAGATCAGAATGTTGTCACATAAGATGGAGTAGATCAGAATGTCACATAGGATTGAGTGGATCAGAAGGTAGTCATAGATGATGGTGTAGATCAGAATGTTGTCATACAGGATGGAGTAGATCAGAATGTTGTCACATAGGATGGAGTAGATCAGAATTTTGTCACATAGGATGGAGTAGATCAGAATGTTGTCACATAGGATGGAGTAGATCAGAATTTTGTCACATAGGTTGGAGTAGATCAGAATTTTGTCACATAGGATGGAGTGGATGAAAATGTTGCCACATAGGATGGAGTGCAACAGAATGTTGTCACATAGGATGGAGTGGATCAGGTTGTTGCCACATAGGATGGAGTAGTTCAGAATATTGTCACATAGAATGGACTAGATCAGAATGTTGCGATAGAGGATGAAGTGGATCAGAATGTTGTCATAGAGGATGAAGTAGATCAGAATGTTGTCATTGAGGATGGAGTAGATCAGAATGTTTTCATTGAGGATGAAGTAGATCAGAATGTTGTCATTGAGGATGAAGTAGATCAGAATGTTCTCATAGAGGATGAAGTAGAAAAGAATCTTGTCATAGAGGATGAAGTAGATCAGAATGTTGTCATCGAGGATGGAGTAGATCAGAATATTGCGATAAAGTAGATCAGAATGTTGTTATCGAGGATGAAGTAGAAAAGAATCTTGTCATAGGGGATGAAGTAGATCAGAATGTTGTTAAAGAGGATGGGGTAGACCAGAATGTCATAGAGATTGAACTCGATAAGGATGATGTCATGGAGGATGGAGCTATATAAAGGAGTAAAAATACTTTCATATGTAAATCAGAATATCGTCAAATGGGATGGAGCAAATCAGAAAATCGTCATATGAGATGGAGTAGATCTGAATATCGTCACATGGGATGGAGTAAATCGGAATATCATCATATGGGATGGAGTAAATCGGAATATCGTCATTTGAGACGGAGTAAATGAGAATATTGTCATATGGGACGGAGTAAATCAGAGTACCGAGACATGGGATAAAGTAAATGAGAAGATCGGCATATGGGATGGAGTAAATCAGAATATTGTCATAAGGTATTAAGTAAATCAGAATATCGTCAGAGGGGATAAAGAAAATCAGAATATCGTCATATAGGATAAAGTAAATGAGAATATCGACATATAGGATAAAGTAAATCAGAATATCGTCATAGGGGATAAAGTAAATCAGAATATCGTCATATAGGATAAAGTAAATGAGAATATCGTCATATAGGATAAAGTAAATCAGAATATCGTCATATAGGATAAAGTAAATGAGAATATCGTCATATAGGATAAAGTAAATCAGAATATCGTCATAGGGGATAAAGTAAATCAGAAAATCGTCATATTGGATGGAGTAATTCAGAATATCGTCATAGGGGATAGAGTAAATCAGAATATCGTCATATAGGATAAAGTAAATCAGAACATCGTCATATCGATGGAGTAAATCAGATAAATCGTCACATGGGATAACGTAAATCAGAATATCGTCTTATGAGATGAAGTAAATCAGAATATCGTCATATGGGATAGAGTAAATCAGAATATCATCATATGGGATGGAGTAAATCAAAATATCGTCATATGGGATGGAGTATATCAGAATATCTTCATTTTGGATAATCAGAATATCATCATATGGGATAGAGTAAATCAGAATATCGTTGCGCCATATGGGGTAGAGTAAATCAGAGAATCGTCATATCGGATAAAGTAAATCAGAATATCGTAATATGGGATAAAGTAAATCAGAACAGTGTCATATGGGATGGAGTAAATTAGAATATCATCATATGGGATAAAGTAAATTAGAATATCGCCATATGGAATAAAGTAAATCAGAATATCGCCATATGGGATGGAGTAAATTAGACTATCGTCATATGGGATGGAGTAAATCTGAATATCGTCACATGGGATGGAGTTAATCGGAATATCGTCGTATGGGATGGAGTAAATCTGAATATCGTCATATGGGAATTGAGTTAATCTGAATATCTTCGTATGGCATGGAGTAAATCAAAATATCGTCATGTGGGATGGAGTAAATCTGAATATCGTGATATGCGATGGAGTAAATCTGAATATCGTCATATGGGATGGAGTAAATCTGAATGTCGTCACATGGGATGGAGTAAATCTGAATATCGCCTTAAGGGTTGTAGTAAATCTGAATATTGTCATATGGGATGGAGTAGACCAGAATATTTTCATATGGGGTGGAGTAAATCGGAAAATCGTCATATGGGATGGAGTAAATCTGAATATCGTCGTATGGGCTGGAGTAAACCAGAATATCGTCATATGGGATGGAGTAAATCGGAAAATCGTCATATGGGATGGAGTAAATCGGAAAATCGTCATATGGGATGGAGTAAATCGGAATATCGTCATATAGGATGGAGTAAATCGGAAAATCGTCATATGGGATGGAGGAAATCGGAAAATCGTCATATGGGATGGAGTAAATCGGAATATCGTTATATGGGATGGAGTAAACCAGAATATCGTCGTATGGGATGGAGTAAACCAGAATATCGTCGTATGGGATGGAGTAAATCGGAAAATCGTCATATGGGATGGAGTAAATCGAAATATCGTCGTATGGGATGGAGTAAACCAGAAAATCGTCATATGGGATGGAGTAAATCGGAAAATCGTCATATGGGATGGAGTAAATTGGAATATCGTCATATGGGATGGAGTAAATCAGAATATCGTCATATGGGATGGAGTAAATCTGAATAACGTCGTATGGGATGGAGTAAACCAGAATATCGTCCTATGGGATGGAGTAAATCGGAAAATCGTCATATGGGATGGATGTAAATCGGAAAATCGTCATATGGGATGGAGTAAACCAGAATATCGTCATATGGGATGGAGTAAATCGGAATATTGTCATATGGGATGGAGTAAATCGGAAAATCGTCATATGGGATGGATGTAAATCGGAAAATCGTCATATGGGATGGAGTAAACCAGAATATTGTCATATGAGATGGAGTAAATCGAAAAATCGTCATATGGGATTGAGTATATCGGAAAATCGTCACATGGGATGGAGTAAACCAGAATATCGTCAAATGGGATGGAGTAAATCTGAAAATCGTCATATGGGATGGAGTAAATCGAAATATCGTCATATGGGATGGAGTAAACCAGAATATCGTCATATGGGATGGAGTAAATCGGAATATCGTCATATGGGATGGAGTAAATCGGAAAATCATCATATGCGATGGAGTAAACCAGAATATCGTCGTATGGGATGGAGTAAATCAGAATACATACCGTCATATGGGATGGAGTAAATCGGAATACATATCGTCATATGGGATGGAGTAAATCGGAATACATTGTATTGTCATATGGCATAGAGTAAATCAGAATACATACTGTCATATGGGATGGATTAAACCAGAATATCATCATATTGGATGGAGTAAACCAGAATATCGTCAAATGAGATGGAGTAAATCGGAATATCGTCCAAGGGATGGAGTAAATCAAAATATCGTCATATGGGATGGAGTAAATCAAAATATCGTCATTTGGGATGGAGTTCATCATAATATCAGACGGAACATGTATATATGAGAACAAAGTCGTGAGATAATACAAGTATCAGGTTGGACAGTGTCGAGACAAATGAACGATGAGATCGGAACATTGATATACTATCCCTGCTCCTGACCCGCGCCTTCTTCTCAATTACTCGTTCTCATCGTCACTCACAGGTCAAATCGGAAAATTTTATCAGATAAATTGATAAAGAAAACCGTACCGTCTTAGACATGATTGGTCTAAATAGACGCAACATCTTTGCACAAGGACGGCTGGATAAAATACAAAAAACACAAAAAAACAAAAAAAAACAAAAAACAACAGAACCATTTTCGATTATTAAAAGGATAAGATTGATGTCATTAGTTAGTCAACATCGATAAGAATAAAACTAAGGATGTTAAATTTGTCATAAAAAGTCTGAGACATAATACATGGATCAGGGGAAATCGGTCTAATGTTGATGGAAATAAAATTTAAAAAATATGCAAAATAAGGGTTGATTGGAAAAAGCGTACTTGAATGAAAAGGCGACAAAAATATTAAAAATACATGTACTCTCTATTAATGAAAAGCATCAGAGAACATGTGTATAAATGGTGATGTTTACGTATAAGATGTTTCGGATGTACAAAACAATGGATGGATAATAGCGATGTAATTGATGAACCAGAAGTCCACGAACACATGCTTATTGTCTCATAATAATGTTGAAAAAATATTAGATGGAACGGAACGTTGATGAATAAGACATAAAAACAATACTAAAAAAAAAAATCTTTAAGTTTAAGATATGAAATATGCTAAGAATAATGCCACGCCAACGCAAACCAATGGTTACAACAAAGAAAGAAAAAACAAAACAAAACAAAAACATTCAAACATAAAACAATTTCCCCCCCCCCCCCCCAAAAAAAAACAAACCCCAACAACAACCAACAAACAAAACAAAAACAAAACAAAAACCGATAAGAATAACTCTGTCACGTAGGGTCGATAAAAAATAATGAAGCCCCAAAATCGATAGGAATTTCGTCCAGAAATAGATTAGGATCGAAAAAATGATACAGACAAAATGTTTTTGACGCAACTTATGTATATCAAATGCAAATGAAATACAAGAACAAAATATAGGATAGAATAAAATCACATCGGAGTTGGATGAGAAAGTTGCTTCAACAGGCAGACTACTATGTTCATTCCACCTGATGTGTGTTTGAATGGTAAAAAAAAAAGGGTCGATGCAGATGGTTTATGGAAGTGTTTTTGGCATACAGGGTAGACTAAAAAGACATAAGGATATTTTTAAAAGGATTGGATTAAAGACTACGTCATTGCAAAAGAAACATGGATATATTGATAACAAACAGGATGGATCAAAAGATGTTGATGCAAATGGCGGATGAGAATATATTTGACATACAGGGTAGATAAAAGGACGCAAAAGACGGATTACGGTGTTTTAAAAAATGGAATGGATTTAAGACCTGGTTACTGCAAAGATACATGTATACATTGTTGACAAGCAGGATGGATTACAGATCATATTGGCGCAAAAGACGGATGAGAATATCGTTCAGACGTATGATGGATAAAAATAATGTTTACGCAAGTATTGGAAGAAAAAAAATGATGATGAATAAAATAGATTGAAAAATAAGGTTGATGAATTGTTGGATGATATTTCAAATGAAACTTTGGTCAGGTTGTTTTTATAAAGTCGACGCCAAAGAAAGAGGCTGACACTGTTGAGATGTATAGAGGGCTAGAAAAATCATATACCGGTATTTTTAGAATGATGTTACACTACATGATGACAAAGACGGACGTATGCTGAGATGCAAAATATGAATTTGAATTAGGAATGGAAAAGATGGATTTGAATTACGAGAAAGAAAAAGATGGTGTAGGATTATGGTAATGACAACATAGATTTGAATTATGGTAATTTAAAATTAAGATATGGTTTTGAAAGATGGATTTGTAAAAGATCGTGCAAAAGACGGAGTTGAATGACGTTATTGACAAAATGGATTTGAACTAGGATAATGCAAAAGGCGGTTTTGAATTAGGTTATAGAAAATATGGATTTAAATTAGGTAATGACTAAGATGGAACTGAACAATGGGGATGCAAAAGATGGATTAGATTATGAATTTGAATTGTGGTAATGCAAAAGATGGATTTGAATTAAGGAACGCAAAAGATGAATTATGGTAATGCTTAAGATTGTTTGAATTATGGTGAATTGTGATAAGGCAAAAGAGTGCAAAAAGAATCATAGTGATGTCATTGCTAAGCCGGAATAATACTGAAGCGAAAGAAAGAAAGGAATGATGTCTGAGCAAAAGATAGACGAAGAATTTCGACGTAAAAGACAGATTCGCATTACTTTGATGCTTAAGATGGTAAATATGTGTATTGATACAGACGGGATTGAACAGAGTACTGCCTAAACATACGACAACAAAAAACAAAAAACAAAAACAAAACTGTCTACGCAAAATAATGACTACAAACGATTTATCAAAATAATGACTACACAAACCATTTATCAAACTAATTACTACACAAACGATTTATCCAAATGATGACAACACAAGCGATTTATCAAAATAATGACTACACAAACGATTTATCGAAATAATGTTAACACAAACGATTTATCAAAATAATGACCACACAAACAATTTATCAAAATAATGACTACACAAACGATTTATCAAAATAATGTCAACACAAACGATTTATCGAAATAATGTCAACACAAACGATTTATCAAAATAATGACTACACAAACGATTTATCAAAATAATGACTACACAAACGATTTATCAAAATAATGACTACACAAACGATTTATCAAAATAATGTCAACACAAACGATTTATCAAAATAACGTTGATGAAAGGGAGGATAATACGGACGCAAAGAATGATTCAAGATAACATTTGGAGTGGATCAAATAATGTTGCGACGCAGGAACATGGAATGGATTAAAATAATGGGGATTACAATATTATTGACAAAAAGTACGACTCATAAAATGCTTAAACAACAATAACAACAACGACAACAAAGATCGTGGATCAAAATAATTTTGATACAGCGTACGGGCAAGATAGCGTTGACATAAAATATGGATCAAAATAAAACGTTACCTTCACGGATCAAATTTATGAGCCATAATGGCACATACAATAATATGATCGGGAATGCTGTTGATGGAAGGATCTATACTTATTTCGAGAAGTGTTACGGAATTGTTCTGAGTACTGTCGACGCATAAAGGCCCCAGAAAAATGACCCATAAGCTGATGAGTAGTAAAGGCACGGTTGTATAATAATATTATGGAATGGATCCCGAACATGTAACCTTGGCATTAGGACAACAATATATTATTGCTGTATAAAATCAGAATGGATCCCAATAATTTCAATACGTTACCATAGATAAAGATCAACACAATATGGCAAAAGATCATATCGGGATCAGTAGACATTTTCATGTGGAAGACATACATACACAAATTTTATCACATACACCATGTAGAACCGCATATGGAATAAACTTGTCATGCAGACCAGTATACTTAATCATGTAGACCAGAATTATAATGAAGTAGATTGTCACTATAATGCACACCAGATTGTTATAGACTATATCATGTAGACCGTTAATTGATGTAGACTTCGTCATTTATACCAGTATGTGATATGAACGTTGTCATGAAGATCAGTATTTGATATGGACGTTGTCATGTAGACTAATATGATGTGGGAGTTGTCATGTAGACCAGTTTGATATGGACGTTGTCATGTAGACCAGTATATGATATGGACGTCGTGATGTAGACCAGTATATGACACGGACGTTGTGATGTAGACCAGTATATGATGTAGACTTTGTCATGTAGACCAGCATTATGGTGTCGAATTTGTCATGTAGACCAGTATGTGATGCAGACTTTTTGATGTAGATCAGTATATGATGACTTTGTCATGTTGACCAGTATGTGATGTAGACTTTTTGATGTAGTACAGTATGTGATGTAGACTTTTTGATGTAGATCAGTATATGACATGGACGTTGTGATGTAGACCAGTATATGATGAAGACTTTTTGATGAAGACCAGTATACGATGTAGACTTTTTGATGTAGACCAGTATATGATGTAGACTTTGTCATGTGGACCAGTATATGATATGAATTTTGTCATGTGGACCAGTATATGGTGTAGACTTTGTCATGTAGACAGACCAGTATATGAATTGGACGTTGTGATGTAGATCAGTATATGACACGGACGTTGTGATGTAGACCAGTATATGATGTAGACTTTGTCATGTAGACCAGCATATATGATGTCGACATTGTCATGTAGACCAGTAAGTGATGGAGACTTTTTGATGTAAACCAGTATATTGTGTCGACTTTGTCATGTAAATATATGTGATGTAGACTTTTTGATGTAGATCAGTATATGACATGGACGTTGTGATATAGACCAGTATATTATGTCGACTTTGTCATGTAGACCAGTATATGATGTCGACTTTGGCATGTAGACCAGTATAAGATATGAATTTTATCATGTGGACCAGTATATGGTGTAGACTTTGTCATGTAGACCCGTATATGATGTAGACTTTCTGATGTTGACCAGTATATGATGTAGACTTTGTCATGTAGACCAGTAAATGATATGAATTTTGTCAAATAGACCAGTGTATGGTGTAGACTTTGTGGTGTAGACCGGTGTATGATATGTACGTTGCCTTGTATGATATGGACGTTGTCATGTATACGAGTGTATTATGATAAGGACGTTGTCATGTAGTCTAGTATATGATGTAGACTTTGTCATGTAGACCAGTATATGATATGTACGTTGTGATATAGACCAGCATATGAATGGACGCTATCTTGTAGACCAGTATATGATATGTACGTTGTGATATAGACCAGTATATGAATGGACGCTATCTGTTAGACCAGTATATGATATGGACGTTGTGATATAGACCAGTATATGAATGGACGCTATCTTGTAGTTGTAGACCAGTATATGATATGGACGTTGTCATGTGGACCAGTATATGATATGGACGTTGTCTTGTAGACCAGTATATGATATGGACGTTGTCATGTGGACCAGTATAGGATGCAGACTTTGTCATTTAGAGCAGTATATGAAGTGCACATTGTCATGAATACCAGAATATGATGTAGATTTTGTCCTGTACACAAGTATATTCTGTTGAGTTTGTCAAGTTGACCAGTATATTCTGTAGACTTTGTCATGTAGACCAGTACATTCTGTAGACTTTGTCAAACAGACCAGAATATTATGCAGACTTTGTCATGTAGACCGGTATATCTATGTGGACTTTGTCATGAAGAACCGTATATGATGTAGAACTTGTCATGTGGACCAGTGTATGATAGGAATTTTGAGATGTTGACTTGTATATGATATGAACTTTATCATGTAGACCATTTATGACGCAGAATTCCATATAGACCCGTATATGATGTAGAACTTGTCACATGGACCGGGGTACGATATGAACTTTGTCATACAGACCAGTATATGATGCAGACATTGTGATGTTGAACAGCATTTGATAGAGACTGTGCCATGTAGACCAGTATATGATGGAGACTGCCATGTAGACAAGTATATATGACTTTGTAATGAAAACCAGCATTCGATGTAGACTTTGTTATTTAGACCAGTACATGATATGGACTTTGTCATGTAGACCTGTAAACGATGTAGACTTTGCCGTGTAAACCAGTAAATGACACTGATGTAATAAAGACCAATATGTCATGTATACTTTATCACGTAGGCCGATGAATATATTATTTTGACTGAAATACAGAAGCTTGACTCTGTAATGTGCATGTCTAAGATAGACTGAAGAAGAACAATATTGTCTTTGTGGTGATGACAGGTGTATCTCTCGGGTCGACTGAAAATAGTAGACAAAACTCTTATTTGATATGAGGACAAGTCTACTACTCGGGAAGACTGGAATAGACAAGACTGTCTTTGTCACGATGACAGTTATATTTCTCGGGTAGACTGGAATAGACAAGACGGTCTTTGTCGCGAGGACAGTTGTACTTCTCAAATAGACTGGAATAGAGACTGATAAAAGGAAATAGACTGTCTTTGATATGAGGACAGTTGTATTTCTCGGGTAGACTGGAATAGATTAGACTGTCTCTGTCATGAGGACAGTTGCATTTTTTGGGCAGACTGGAATAGACAGTACTGTCTTTTTCACGAGGACAGTTGTATTTCTCGGGTAGACTGGAATAGAGGAGACTGTCTTTGTCACGAGGACAGTTGTATATCTCGGGTGGAGAAGAATAGACAATATTATCTTTATCACGAGGACAGTTGTATTTCTCGGGTAGACTGGAATAGACGAGACTATGTTTGATGTGATGATAGTTGTATTTCCAAGGTAGACCAGAATAGACAAGACTGTGTTTGCCACGAGGACAGTAGTATTTCTCGGGTAGACTGGAATAGATAAGACTGTCTTTGTCACGAGGACAGATGTATATCTCGGGTAGACTGGAATAGATAAGACTGTCTTTGTCACGAGGACAGTAGTATTTTTCGGGTAGACTGGAATAGACAAGACTGTCTTTGTCACGAGGACAGTAGTATTTTTCGGGTAGACTGGAATAGACAAGACTGTCTTTGTCACGAGGACAGTTGTATTTTTCGGGTAGACCGCAAGAGACAGGACTGTCTTTGTCACGAGGACAGTTGTATTTCTCGGGTAGACAGGAATAAACGAGACTATCTTTGATGTGATGACAGTTGTATTTCTAGGCTAGACCGGAATAGACAAGACTGTGTTTGCCCCGAGGACAGTTGTATTTCTTGGGTAGACTGGAATAGATAAGATTGTCTTTGTCACGACGACAGTTGTATTTTTCGGATGGACTGGAATAGACAAGATCATATTTGTCATGAGGACTGGGATATTTCTCGGGTAGAGCGGAATAGACACGTCTGTCTTTGTCATTAGGACAGTAATATTTCTCGGGAAGGATGGAATGGACAAGTTTGTCTTTGTCATGAGGACTATTGTATTTTTTAGGTAGAATGGAAGAGACGTCTGTCCTGGTCATAAAAAACTGGCGTATTTCCCATGTAGTCTGGAATAGACATGAGTCGTTTTTGTTAGGACGGTTGCATTTCTCGGGTGGACTGGAACAGACAAGACGGTCTTTGTCGATAGAACAGTTGTATTTGCCAGGGTTAAAAGGGACATAGACATGTCTGTCTGTGTCATAAGGACCTATATGTATTTCACAAGTAGACTGGATCATAGACGAGACTTTTTGTCATAGGAGCATATTATTATTATTAGATATGTATTTCTCATTAAGACTAGCACATGGGCAGGACACTCTTTATAGTGAGGATATAATCTCAGGTAGACTGGTACGAGGATGAGACTGTCATCAGGACGTGTTTTGCTCAGATAGGTTGACACATGGACACGACTTTCTTTGCAACGGAGGCATTTACAATTCTTAGGTAGACAGGTAGAGAGACATTGAGGTGACTGACTCTTTCCTTACTTCAAACAAGAGACACGAACATGACTCATTTGCAATGTTAAGCACAATTGAACACGACCCTTTTACGTCTATAAAGGTACAGATGTGACTGTTTTGTTCCAGAGAGATGAGTGGGACCATATTTCTGGCATGGAAGTGTCTGTTTCATTTCGTCCGAGCTGCATACTAGCCCATTCATCTTAAATAATGTTTCAAACAAGACCGTGTCCTTTCGTTTGACAGAATGCGAATACACCTTTTTATGTATGTTAGAACGGTAGACTATGAAAAAGGCTTTTATGTTGGGCGCTCTCATTCGACGTGTACACGAATGTTTCCTCGAGTTCCGATAAAAACTATGGGGAGAAGTATAGGGTGAACATACTTCATTTTCTTTAAGTGGATAGGGTACAACGATGGCTTTTCCCTTGCACAGACCATGACATTTTTCCTAATGAACATTATGATAAGAATACAACCGTCCACGTCTTGTTATGTCAGCTGGAAAAAATGGGCCTTATTTCATTGTTGAGCAAGGAGATGCGAAGATGGCTAAATGCTTATGTCGAGTAGTACACGCCTAATACGAGTAGAATACAAAGATGGCATTTTCGTTCTGTCTCATAATCCTAAGCATGATACGACCAAGTAAGTCAAAGTATGTCATTTATGTTCAATGTCAGGCAGTGCGTTTTCAATGTACCGGGTTGAAAACCACAAAAACGAATAAATGACTTTTGACATCCCGAATAGAATATGTACATAGTCTTTACTTTTGCTCAGTAGCAGACAAATGCGATTCTTTATTCGACAAGTAGGACATGATTTTTTTCCATGAGGTGGAATACGTACATAGTCTTTACTTTTGCTCAGTAGCAGACAAATGCAATTCTTTATTCGACCAAGTACGACATGATTTTTTTCCATGAGGTGGAATACGTACATAGTCTTTACTTTTGCTCAGTAGCAGACGAATGCCATTCTTTATTCGACAAGTAGGACATGATTTTTTTCCATGAGGTGGAATACGTACATAGTCTTTACTTTTGCTCAGTA
>JBCJKF010263115.1:0-14808 GCA_039654545.1 Plocamopherus ceylonicus | reverse complement strand
CCCCCACCCCCATTAAAACCAGATTTTAAAACTGCCTCTGATAGTGATGCTTGGAGGGTCATTGCTCGCCAACAACTGGGACAGTGAGGGCACTACATAAAACAAAACCATGCAGAGACTCGATTACTTTTTACTTGCATTAACAGAAATGTGTTCCTTGATTCAGTTAAGTATTCTCATTATCATTTTTTAATTTATTTTAATGATGTAAGCATTCATAAAGAGTTTGTTCTCCTTTATTTTGCAGGAGTCGAATTTCAGTATATCCCCGACACTGGGGATGTTCCTCTAGTCTGTGATATGTCTTCAAATATACTCACCAGGCCATTTGATGTATCAAAAGTGAGTTTTATATGGCATGCTCCCCAATTGGTTGTCCTTAACTATAAGAACTGACTCTCATGTTGAAATAAGACAAGATATTTTGATAGATGAATATATACAAAATGGAGCAACTTGCATTACTTTTTGAATCATAATAATTTTATTTTACTGTCCTTGTGCTACATATTTGTTAAATTTGATAAATACAAATTTGCCTTTATTATCATTTTTAATATTACTGTAAGAGATTACAGTGTAAAAGACTTTTATAACACTTGTCCTTCATAAATGAATGAAACAAATTGCTGAATCATTGCACTATTTTTAACAAAAATTTTGTCTTTATCTTTTCCAGTTTGGTCTTATTTATGGCGGGGCTCAGAAAAACATCGGTTGTGCTGGTGTAACCGTGGTAATTGTCAGGGAAGACTTGATAGGCCATGCCCTCCCCATCACACCCATCATCTTCGACTACAAAGTTCAAGTTGGAAACAACTCTCTCTACAATACTCCCCC
Source organism: Plocamopherus ceylonicus (assembly GCA_039654545.1). NCBI lineage: Eukaryota > Metazoa > Mollusca > Gastropoda > Nudibranchia > Polyceridae > Plocamopherus > Plocamopherus ceylonicus. The sequence continues at coordinate 13,968 of JBCJKF010263115.1, read as the reverse complement.
AACCTACAGGTGCGTAAGACTGGAGATAATATATTGTGGCCTTTGTGTCAGAGTTGATGATCTTGTAGCAATGTTATTGCTACATCTGGTGTAGTATTATAAGGGGAGTATATGTGCCCAGCCACACTCCCCTCCCTCTGATCTTTTCCTCTTCTATTTGAATTCAGAGTAATGAACTAGATCAAAAGTCTTGAGGTTGTAGGTGTGCATGATACCAACATGACTATTTTGGTAGGATCGAATTTTGCCAGGGTGATGGCCGATATGGCCTGCTCTTTTTGATTTTAATCACCGAGGGTTCTTTTACATTCGCGAAGGCAAATGGGACCTCCTAGTTTATTGTAAAACCCGCAAAATTCGCTGTAATTTAAATGTGTCATGTTGTATGTGTACTGTATTTCAAGTGCATAATGTTGTTATGTCTGAGTCAAATGTTATGTTATATGAGTATCACCACCTGCGATTTTTCTATTGTGTGTCTTATTCAAATTGTATGTTCTTTTTTCACATCATGTGCCATTTTTCATCAATAATGTCAAGATGCCTTATTGTGAGAATCATGGGTAACTCATCTGTTGTCTCAATACGACATTTATGAAGCAGTGTTTGTAAAGGCATTTTTGTCATCTTTCCATCCACAGCATTTACATCATGGGCCTGGTCTTCGCCTGGATTGCTGAGCGGGGCGGCCTGAAAGTCATGGAGAAAAATTCCAGCAAGAAATCGTCAATGGTTTACCATTTAGTGGACAATTCAAATGGCTTTTACGTGTACGTTTATATTCACTTAACTTATTATTCAAGTTTTCTCTTTTTTTTTTTAAGTGTTTTTCTTGTTTGTTTTTGTCATAAAAAAGGAGAATATGTATACAGAAATAAAGGGTTTTTGTGGTAGGTATTTAGAGGCTTTTGTTTGTGTATAATTCTTTGACAGAGACCTTTTTTTTTCTTTTTTTTTGCCTTTTGGTTTTGTCTTTGTCTTCTTTCCTCTTTGAACTTTGATTGGGATATGAATGTTCTACAATAATGATATAAATGATTGGTCATTGATTCTAGAAGTAGAGACTAGGCAGTTGTGTCACTGACCAACCTGGCAACCATTTTGTTTTGAAGTCCAATACTGAAATCATACCCCGAGACCTCTCGTATGGTGGATAGGTTTATCTGAGAAATAGAATATTAATTTTTTATTTTTTTATATTTTTTAAAACATTTTTGTATGTCGAGCTAATATTTCCAGGTACTTGAATTTATATGGAAACCAACTCACTTTTCATTATCTTCATGAATTAGCATTTACATAGATTATATAACAAGGGAAAAAAAGCAAATCGCTTTATATTTGTTTGTTGCAAAAAAGAAATTTGTTTCTTGGTACATGTATTTTATACTTAAAGTATGAGTCGAAAATTGCTTGTGTCTTATTATTTTCATCATTTCAATTAACACCATTCTTTTCCAATCAACAGTTGCCCTGTTGAAAAGCATTGCCGCAGCCGAATGAACATTCCCGTCCGCATTGGCGAGGCAAAAGGAGACGAGGCATTGGAAAAAGAATTTTTGGAAGAGGCTGGCAAACAAGGCCTAGTCCAGCTCAAAGGTCATAGGTCAGTAGGAGGCTTGCGCATTTCACTCTACAATGCCATCACGGTGGAGGAAACAGAAACTCTCGTCAACTTCATGACAACATTCATGGAAAAGCATCGACAGCAATAAAATGGGATTGTGAGAGGGAGGGTCGGGGTTTCATTTATGGGCGTGGAGGTTTGTTCAGGGGTGAGAGAGTGCTTGGAATCGGGTGATGAGATAATTTTGTGATGGTTATGTGTTGTGAGTCAGCACTGAATGAGGAACAAATATCAATCATTAATATTGTCAACCTTGTTATCATTGTCTTTATCATTTGAATCCTCTTCATCATTGACATAATTGTCTTCCATTTTTTCATTCCAATCATTAAAATCGTTATTGCAATAATTGACATAAGAAAAAAAAAATCTAAAAACATCTTTACTGTTATGTTAGCTTCCCCCTTTTTCCTTGGAACATTCTCAATTAAATGCATTCCAATTTGTGGCTACCATGATGTGTTTCTGTCAAAACAAGAGTTAAGAGAACTTTATAATGTTGTAGGACTTTCAATCTCTGCTAATAAATTGCTTGAAAGTCCCATGCCATTTCAGAGTTGTCTTCTTACTCTTTTTTTTTTATTTTTATTTTTTATAACAATTACAGGTGGACCAGTTAGATTTTTGGTTTACTGTAAGATAGAAATCAGTAGCAGACAAATTACTTTATAATGTGTGTCTTAGGGTTATTACAATGACACCACTCATTTCTTGATTTGTTGCTTGGACAGAACAAGTAATAATTGTTTAGATCTGTTCCAAACTTCAAGCTGTTTCTCGCTAGTCCCATCAGAAGACTGGAATTAATATCACTGCTGTTGTTACTTTTTATTTTTACTTGAGTTAAAATCATGGCAATCATCCCACCCCTTTTCATCTAAAGTCAGTTTGAGTAGATGAATCCTTTCTGTCAATTGCAATTCATAAAATGCTCTTCGTGAGCACTGACAAGTTGATTAAATCTATCAATCAATTCTCATCGTTTCAGCAGCAAAACGGTTCTAACAGTGTTGTGTGATGTGTGCGACTTTTATTTTTTTTCTTGTTTATTTTTAAACTGGGAGAGGTGAGGACAAATAAGATTCAGTGAGTTTCCTTGGCAATTTGAGGAGTTGATTTGAAACGGTTGATGTCATTGCTTTGGAATCAATTTTGAAATTTTATGCTGGATGCTTCAATTGAATTTTAAAAGTTTCCTGATCAACTAGGTGTGGGAGGGTTGGTGGCAGCAGATCTTTTCTTGTTCTTTCTATTCCAACACTCTGGTTTTCCTAATTTCATTAGAAGGGTTATTTATGTTAATTGCCGCCCAAACTCATACTGTCTCATAATAATTATTCATGTAAATTTTTAGGCAATGCTAGGTTGTCCAAATTTTATCTTTTCAACATGTCATAGAAATGAATTTTGATATTTTTTCAGTTGGGAGATGAAGCATGTCATGTGACTTATTTGATAACAATATTTATGTTAATGTACATAAAGATATTCACTTATTTTAGGATTATAATTTTTTTTTTCATTTATGTAAAATTACTCTTTACTGCTAAGTTTATTTTTAAAGTTTTACTATAAAGCACCACAGAATTGATCACATACTACTTTCATTTTTCTCGTAAGATTTTGAACTCAATGTAAGAAAACATAAACAACCTGATCAAAAATTTATTTATTTTTGTCCATCATTTTCATCTTGAATATTTACCAGCGATCATTTGTCTTGGATCATTTTTGCACATCCATGTCACTTACATTAAGGAGTGTTTGCTTCTTATTCATCTCTCTCAATAGCTGACAAACATGTTGAATGACGTGGCGTGTGTTGCTGAATGACATGGTCTCACTTTTTTCCATTTTATGGGAATCATGCCTTCATATTATTTTCATTTCTTTTTGAAAAAGGATTTCCTGTACATATTAGATATTCCTCTCTGTCTTGCCTTTGTAGTTATGAACGATTCTCTCATTCTTTCATTCTCAGTAATCTCTTTTAGAGCCAGAGGTAACCAGTTTTGTCAACAATTTTTATTGTCTTTAGCCAGACACATGACTGGATTCTTAACATTTTTCTTAAGCTTTTTATGTTTGGTTGACGTTAAGAGAAAAAAAAGAGTAATGAATTATAAAAACACTCATTCCTGTTAATACTGTAAAATTATTTTACACTTCGCCATAACACAACTTCAATTTTTAAAATGTGTTTTAAAATCTCAAGTAATGTTTATGTCATCAATCCCTCACCTCCTTGTCTGTTGTAATGGTTAGTGTTCATTATGCATTCATGTACATATTATGTTCGTAATGTTTTCAGATGGGTATGACAGCTAATAATTTTTATGATTACCTGATATTATAATTACCAATTGTCTGTTTTAGAGGTTTTGTTGTTAAAGTCATTTGGTGAATAATGTTAATAAAATTATTTTAACGTATACTGAAACATTGTTGTGGTTTTACATACATATTGTTCATCAAAAGATTATTTTGTGATTGCTTGATTTATAATAGGAATGACTTTTTCCTTTGATGGCTATGTGTGTCTTTATGTGTGTTTGACTGAGTTTTGTTTGAGAGCTCTTTGTGTCTATAATATATTTGTATCGTTCGTGTCTAAAGCAAACTTCTAGGTTTTTTTTTTCCTTTTTATCTTTGCATTATTGGCATAATGGCCCAACATTAGCACAGGCATTCACAGCACATTATTTCACTCAATCTTTGATTGAAAGAAATTCAAAGAAAATGTTTAAACATGTTTTTTGCCTCTCCTGAAAAGAACAAACAAAACTGACTTTAGTGCCATGGAATATCATGGATTCTCTCTGCTTGCGATACCGATGATATAACTAAACATAAATTAATCATCAAAAGAGAGTACCACTCTTTAATAGTGTACATCTGGTACATAATAATTAGAGAATAAGCCAGCAGATTAGTTTAAGTAATGCCATTGTCAGTCGACACAGGTGATGCTGTTCTAGGTCACCAGTTCAATGCTAATTGTGTCAGCTGTGACCTTGGAATTCTCTAGTCTAGGCTTATCTCAGCTCACTGCAGACTTGTCGACCTTGACAAGAATTTTTCATTAATGAGATTTATTGGAAAAACTAGTGAGATTTGAAATCTGTAGAAAGGCATTAATTAGCTAGCTAAATTCACTTGATAATTAAAAGCTTACATTCTAACTTAATGGACCATTGTGGATTAAACAACCACAAAAAGCACATTAACTCTGAAAAAAAAAAAAAAGAAAAGAAAACGCCCCCATAAAATACAGAAAACAAAATAAAAAAAAACAAACAGGCAAGTGAAAATCAGATAGTAGGTGTAATGAACCCAATTTAAACTGCTTACATGAAAAGTGAAGAAAAGTCATTGACACTACACTTGACCAGTCTGTTACAAAGGCTTGGATGCTTTTTATGAGTTTTCTAGAAAGGTACAACAGTTTTTGTTTTGTATATTGTTTTATTTTTTGGGGGGCGAGATTTGAATGATGATCATGAGAATGTAATGAATGCCATTTTTTTGTGAGTCTCCCATCATTTTCGTGTCGATTTGAGAGTCAGTAGGCTAGCATTTGTTCAGCTACTATGCTGATATTAACCAATTCTCTCTGCAACCAAAAATCTTTTTTGTGTTTTATAAGTATAATTCTTGTTACCAAATGATGCATTTTTCGTTTCTGTTCATTTTGAGCAATTTTCTTCAAAAACAGCCGTAAATGTCCTCCAGAGACAGAGACCTCCTCTTAATAAAAATAAAAAGCTGCCATTTTTGAATTGCAACCAGGTTAGAAAGTAAAGCACATAGGAAATTGGTATCTTGACATCGTAGAAGTACTGGGACTAGCCATTTCCAAGAATTTAAAGTCACATCTGACAATGACAGGATTCGAACCTCCAACAAAAGGCATTGTTTACCTTGATGCCCTACAATCGATGTCTATTTGGTAGAAATCTATTTGCTTATTACTAATATTACTATTGCTCTTCAAGAAGAAAGAGTGGGCAATAAAAAAATGGTTTTCTCAGTACTTAAATGTACAACATTCTACATGTATTTCCATTTTTAAAAGGCAGATTTCTCTTATCTTTTTTTTTTATCCTTGGAATATTTTGCAGGAAAAATGTTGGTTCTTTTGGTATCTCTGAACCTCCGCAACATTCATCATCATCAGTGTCATCTCTCTCACAGAACTTGATATGCAATGACTCGCCAATCTTCAAGGTTGTTGGCTTTTCTGGTGCACTGAGACAATGGTAGCGACGTCAATTTCCTGTGATGTCATCAGTCCATATGGTTCTCTGTCTTCCTCTGGCTCTCTTCCCAACAACTTTCCCCTCCAGCATTGCTTTACAGGTACTACTATGAAGCTTCATGAGACCAAAATGCTTCAGCTTTCTTGTTTTAATTCTGTTTAATAGGTCTGGTTTGTTTTCATGATGGTAACAACTTAATTATTAGTGTTTAATTCTTCCAAGCTTATTTATGACACATAAATAAAAAAATGCAGCGCAGCCACACAATTGTCATGAGACAAATGCACTCTCACACTCCAACAAGTAAACATGACAGAACCAGAAGAAAAGGGAAAAGAACAAAATTCATGAGTGGATTGGCCATCACATTTAATGTTTGAAAACCAGCAATACATTGTATTTCTTCACATACACATGTATTTCTTCAAATATTTAAAAAAAGAAAAAGAAAAATAAGAAGAGAAAAGAAAAAAAACTACTTAAATAATAGAAATGGCATCTTTTTTTTTCATTTAATTTACGGTCCCATATGGAAAATCAAGACATAATAATAGTTGAGTAATAACAAAAATTAGAAAGGGATTAAGGGAGAATTCTTTTAAAAGTAAATTTAACACAATTGAGTTTCTCAACACATAACACTAGATGCAGGAACGCATCGACTCGGCCATTTTTTTCTTCTTCACACACTCATGCCGCCATTAAAGAAAAGCACGCTCCCATATCCACGTATAAAATTTTTCATATGAAACTGGCCTCAACTTTTTCAGACATATAATATAACTCTTGAGGAAAAGAGTAAAAGTAGGGAAAAAAGACATAACAAATTAATAATAATTATAGTAATAATAATAATATTAATTTACATTGAATACACTTATGTTTAACATCAATTCAAATTATTATGACATAGTTGAACTCTCACCTCGCTATAGCATATAATCCATTATGCTAAAATTGTAATCAAATACAGAAAAGAAGAAATATAAAATCATAACGAAAACAGCGACACAGTACTTGAACACGACACCAAAAATTGGCCAGTTAAATACCTAAGTATTAATGTAATTAAAATAATAAAACAAGAGTTTTTAAAAATTGATGGGGCTTTGATTAGGAAACAGCGCACAAAGAGGGACATTAATAATAATAATAATAAAAATTAAACTGAACCCATTCTTTTTGTTTTTTACAATTATATTTTTCCTTGAACTTTTACATCATGAAAAGCAAGTGTTAAGATTATTTATTATGGACAAGAATTTATAAGTCATCATGATTATTCATCCCGGCTGCCAATTGCTGGAGAGTGAAATTGAAGACCAATTAAAAAATTACGTTCATCTTCAAATAAAAACAACAAAAAACTATTTAAAATCAATCAATGAGAAAATCCTGGTTGACTCAGTGCATTTAACTGGCCGACTTCGGTGGCCTGAACACGAAGCAAGGCAAAGGCAAGACAAAAGAAGGGAGGGAACTGAGGAAACACAACAAAATAAAGTAAAAAATTAAAAAAATTAAGGAATTTTGAGAAATGGAAGGAACGATCGATAGAGGAAATGAACCGGTATAAAGCAAATATACACAGACATGGTAAAAAGATGTCCATCATAGTTTCTCAGCACTGTCAGTCAATGAAATTTATTTTTTTTTACCTTGAAACCTGACCTTGTCCACCATTTCCTAAATTTGTCCCCCCAGAAAAACAACCTTGGCTTATAGACTAAGTTGGATTTCAAATTTTTATGATACAATGCCTCTCTCACAAATCCTGTCTTGGTAGGAAAATGGTAGGGGACCAATAAGTGAACACTTAGTCTAAGTTGGAAGGCAAGTTGAACTGTTAAGTATTTGAGGCCAAGAGACTTATTCATATTGATTAACAAAATTAATGTGTAAACAGATTTTAGAAATGAATGGCTTTAAATATTTCAGTGCCACAATTACTAAGATTTTGAGGGAAAAAATCGAGCTGGGTATGCCATACCCTGCAAGAAAAACCCTAACAAACCCATTTTGTAAATAACATCAACATGCTGGCCTTATCATGGATTCTACAAGGCAAGGAATGAAAAAGGAGGTGACTGCTAAATATCCGAGAAAGGACACAGAAAGAAACGGAAACCAAACTCCTAAAAATTGCTATTCATGGGATCAACTGCAAAAGGCAGCCCGGAATGGATTGCACAGCTGAAACGTCATCAACGTCCAAGCCATCCAAAGTTGACAAGGGTCTCAGAGACTAACAGATTTATCTGATGACAACAAGGTATGAATTTAACTGACGCAAAGGAACAGGCTGTTAGATAAGGTGTCTTGAATTTGTAATTTTAAAAGGTGCTGTGCCGAGATTCGATGAATGGACATGCTTCTTAAACAAAAGGAAAGAGAAATTCTACAAACAGCAAGGTCAGAAAACCAAACAAACTGGACGGTGAAAAACCAAAAGTCAATCACTGATTATAGAAATCATGGAATGCCTGTTGAACGCCGTAAAAAGGTACTTGGAATTCTTTCAGATGATGATGTGAATACCGATATTACAAAGCAATGATAAGTTTGATTTGATATGATCATAATAATAATGACAGCCTTGGCTGACCCTTGACCCTTACCCACAGTGTCCCTCCACGTCCCAGATTGCGGATTCAAGGATTGTTATAAGAGTAAATTAATTGTAAATCACATAATGTATCAAGCGGTGACGCTAATTTTTGGAAACAAATTTGTCAACATTTATGGTTTAGGGTTCTTTATCTCTGATTCATTTTAACTTGAGTAACAGGGTAACCAAATATTTAACAATATTTGATACATTTTAAAAAGTGAGCATTCTAGTGCTGATGAAAATTTGTTTTCTCTGACCTTTTACAAACTCTTGGGTGTAGACAGGAAAACGCAAATTTCCAATACTATTTTAATTCGTATATACTTTTAATTCCCTTTGATAAAAAGATAAATTTAATATTATATAAATAATTTTTGTTGCAAGTAAATATCATTTGGGAAAGACTAATCAAACTTTTCTTAATTAATTTGTTTCCTTCATTTGCCTTTCCTAAGAATTTACTTTCATTAAATCTTTATGGGATTAGAATATAACTTTTACCATCCCCTCCCCTCTGCACAATGGTGGTAAGTTAAGGAATATAAAACTATATTGAAAACAAAATGAAGTATCAATAATATTGTTGTTTATGATACATGAGGAATCTATATCTACATTATGATAGGATAACCATTGATCGCAGTAAGGCCTATGAATACATGGACAAAACACGTTAGCAAAAGTACAGACAAACAAACACACAAGAAAGTTTCCAAAGTTCTTTTCGATGAAGAGATAAGGCAACAGAACTAAACAACCCATAGAGAGGACAAAAATCTCATAGCCGGAGAGCAAACAGCAACAACAAAATATATATGTATAATATGTATATAATATATATGTATATATGTATGTATAATATATATATATATTATTATTAATGAGCATGATAAGGGTGACATTGGTGGGGGGATTTTTGAATGGTAATAATAAAAGTAATAATAATGATAATAATAGCATTACTGATCATAGAAATACATGTAGTCATCACACACTTCGCCATTATTGTCATAAATTTCCAGACATGTTCTGGATACAAAGAAATTATGACATTTGCACAATTCAATTATGAATTATGAAAGAGGGAGGGAAGGTCAAAAAGTCTGAAGACATATAGGAAGGAAAGAAAATGTATTGCAAGACAAAAAAAGTTTTACATCTCTGCAAAATCAGTCATTAAAAAAATTTCGTTTCGGGTAGAGACAAAAAGTTGGATCATGACTGAAGTCGTTGCTCTAGGAAACCATTGACTACAGAAAAGTATCATTTTACACATAAAAAAAAAAAAAATATACAAAACGCGTCCACTTAAACTTGAAACAAACAGAGGGAATAGTTTAATAAGAACAAGATAAACGACAAACAACAACAACAACAACAATAATAATAATAATAATAATAATAATAATAATCAAACTTCACAGTGACAAGAGATGTAGATTTACAATTTATTCAGCAAAAACTTTCTCACTATTGAATGAGTAGCAGTAGGCCAAACATACAGGAGTCAAAGAGCAAGTTGTCGTTTTGAGTTCTTTTTTCTCTTTCCCTAGCTCTTTGTTGGAAATTTACTCCCAACAATATCAAAAATAACCAAATAAAACCCACCAAAGTATTATGAATGTTTTAATCTGTACATATTAAATTCTTTTGCTATACAGATAGAATGGACATGGTGGTAAATGTTGTCTTCGTTACAGTGATGAAATATCAATGATAACAGTTTTAATAAAATATCAATAATTTCTATAAACGCTTTAAATAGTATTTAAAAGAAAATTTGCTAAAATCATTCCAAGGGATGGAGGGGCTGCTGAAATTCGTTGATTGGACGAGAGAGAAAAAAAACCCCAAACCAAACAAAACAAATAAATGTCAAAAATAAAAAAATTAAAAATAAATGATAAAAATGTACAAGCACAGAAAACAACAGTAGAAACATAAAACGCAATAACTGAAACATAATGTCTTCATGAGGAAATGCAAGAAACCAGAGTAAAATTTAGAACTGTAGTGAAAAGGAGCTAAAAAAGAATAGGAGGATGGATGGTTGAGAGATACAACTGAGAAATTTAAATATTAAAATTAAAAACAATGTTCAGTTGTATATGAAAGATCCTTATCCATTCTATAATCTTTAATATAATACTCATTCATGTACTCGTGTGCATAAAATACATACACTTAAAAGACAAACTCAGGTTGTATTGGGACGTCTTTATCTTTAAATGCATATTATAAAGGACTGCAAGAAATCTTGGAAGAAATCTTGTTGATTGTGGATGTGAAAAAAACCCCCAACAAAGACAGAAAATTATGACTCTAGTTTTATGTACTCAATGGATTTCAGACAAACAGATTGAAATATTAAGTTTAAAAAACAAAACAAAACAAAAATTAATTGGGACCAAATGTGACTAAACAAATTTACAATTGTGTTTGTGTTTTTTCTGGAAGTTTTTAACAATATATCATAAATAAGTTTTTGAGCTTTAAAAAATATGCTAAAAATCTTTCCGGCAAGCACACATAAATAAGTGACATACCAGAAATCAAATGTTCACAAGACTCTGAGGAGCATCTCAGGCAGTGATCAAAGGAAAAAAAAAAAAAAGCAAAATGGCAATTGCTACAAAAATCAAATCATTTCTCAACTGTATGGATAAAAGCTAAACCTAAAAATATTGATTAAAAAAAAAAAGCAAATTGGTTCATTTACATATACATTTAACCTGTTCTCTCTGAAAACAATAACAAACCCAGGCAAAAACAAAATGAAACAAAACAAAACCCAACAAATCACTGTATTATGTCTTGCAAAAGATGTAGAACATAAATAACCATTGCTGCTGCACGAAACGCGCTGCAAATTACTAAACTAAAACTCTTGTCCAATCTCTCTCATACACACACATATGGACATGCATTCATACAAAAGTTTAAATTGTACAGCCTGCACATTGTACAGTAGACATTATGCTACACTAAAAAGACATAACATTGACAACTAGGAATGGAATCTAGTTGGTAGATTTTGAGCCAAAATGAGATCTAACAAAATACAAAGATATCAATAATTAAAATGTAGAACATAAAAAAATAAAAGGAAAAAAATTGATAATCAAATCTCTCTGCATTAAAATGCTTATTCTTGTACCCCTTTAGACCAAAATTACATGACTATAATAGTATATATTATTAAAACAGTTTGAGGTGATGATGAGCATTACTATCAGTAACAAAAGTTTGCCCTAAATTAGAATTTACAGTTTTGAAGGTCTAGAAACACATTTACTTTTGTACTTAAAATGTTTTCAAGAAAGTTATTGATGCCATTGTAATAGTGATAGATGAGGAATTTTGAGGGAGACGGTTTGGACTTGATTTAAATAAATTTGGATTCTTGTACCTACAATAATGAAATGGATTGTTAAATTTTGATCTTACTGACTTCTTCTTTAGCCAACAAAATTTACACTGTTATATGTCACATGTAACACAATATGTTTGCTTTGGGGTTTTTGTTGTTGTTGTTTTTTAACCCTAAAGGAAAATTTCAGAAAAATATTCACTACCCTTTGTGACACTTGGTTTCAGGTAAAAAAAAAAAAAAGGTACAAAAATTATAAAAAGGCAGTGAGGGGGAGAAAGAGACAAAAGCCATCATAAACAACAGGTACAATAACATTACAAGCATTCTATAATTATTATTGCAGTTTAAAAAGTATAATTTTTGATTAAATTTTGATATTGTCTCGTTTGTTCAGTGATCTGACATCGAACAATGGTAGCAACAGAGATCAGTCATCGAACCAAGTTCTTTGCAACAAATCAAATACCAATGACGGTAAAAGCATTCAGGAACAATAAAAGGGGAACACCAGCTTGGACTGAATAAACACCCATGTAAGCTGCTCTCAAAATTCTCTTTATTATACAATGTTGTATGCTTTTTTATTCGGCGATGTTATGCTAATTGCTGCTCGTGTAGTTTAAATATTTTTGTTCGTATGCTCGCAAAGAAAAAAAAAATTCAAAGGAGCAGAAAAAGGTCAACAAAAATAGTTTAATTTTATTTAAAATAAAAAAGAGTTTGAAAAATTATTGATTCTTTAAGAAGAGTATTGATGACTTTTGTGACAGCAATCAACATGAGACATTTGAAACAGACAGATTTTAGTTATCATTTTCATTATCATTACATGAGAAAGAAAGGAAACATGGTTAAAAAGCATCACTGGATACAAATAAAATACAAAAAGAGAAATAAATTATAAAAGAAGTTATCTTCATTAAACTGACACAGCCAATACAGTAGGTAACAAGTATACAATATAGATAAAAAGGAAACATGAGATGAATTATAAGAAAATGCTCATTACAAGATGTCTTATATTTCTATCATTATGGAGACAAAGTAGTCTCTTTTCAAAACTTTTAGCAACATTTTTGATTGATCTTTTTTATCCTCTTTTGCAGAAACCTCTTTTTCCTTCTTCCACTTTCATTTAGGCTACAAAAAAAAAAAAAAGTTTTGGATTATTTTCTCTTGTTCTGTAGTTTTGTTTTTTGTTGTTGTTTTTTTTACTTCTGAACACTGCAATTTTCATCCTCTTGAAACTGAGACAATAAATTCCACTCTGCCAGACATAATGGTCCTATGTCAGTATCAAGTCGGAAATTTATTCAAGCTTACCATTTTAACCTGATAAATGTTTTCAATAAGCTTATTATCTTATTCTCTCCCTTTACTCTTTTTCCCCCTTTTCTCTCCATTTCACTTCTTTCTCCATATATTGTTTGCTAATCTAAGATATTTGGAAAAAAAAAGAGTCCATGGTTTTCAAATATACAACTAAAATTATCATTACTGACATTGAAAAAAGTTGACGATACCTACAACATAAAAAAAATAAAAAATTATGAAGAGTTGAATTTAAGATGCAATAACAATGTCACTTCAAATTTATGGGATGTGGCCACATTATAAAAAGGGCAATAATTAAAAAAGATTATGAGTTATCTTCCCTTCGTTGTATCAATTCTTCACAAACCATTGACAGGAGGAACAGAAACATACAGCATCAAGAGTCTGTTGTGGTGTGTGGTGACAAAGCACATTGACGGCGCAATATGAATGTTCGGGGTCAAAATATTTTGTAGTATGCATGGATTGGAAGCAAGCAAAATGCCAGAAGGACGTAATGTACAGACTGACTATGGAAATCGAAAGATGAAGGCCCTAAAGGCAATCACTTTTGAGTACACATGTACACCTCTGTACCGAATCTAAGACATCAAAGTCTAAATTGTATAAAATATTTACTGCTATGCATGCAAACCAACATATGCAGTCTGACAGCATCAAAACACCTCAAAAGATAACGCTGATTTAAAAGTGAGCATAAAAATGATGAAGAAAGCAGAGTAAGAATCTACATCATATACAAATAAATATACATATATATATA
>JBCJKF010262005.1:0-14840 GCA_039654545.1 Plocamopherus ceylonicus | reverse complement strand
CCCCCCCCCCCCCCCCCCCCCCCCCCCCCCCCCCCCCCCCCCCCCCCCATGACCGCAAATATATCTGAAATTATTTTAAACGGAGCCACAAAAAGAGATGTGTACGCTTAGACTTTGCTAATTTCGGGCCACTGAGTACGAATTTGCAACTAGTTTTTTTATTTAATTGCAAATTATAGAAAATGTCCCGCCGCCTTGATCCAACGCCAGGATCGCCAATCAAGACGCCAAAGCCTAGATAATCACTAGACAGAAAATATCCTCACTACATGTATTTCTGATGCTTCACAATCGGCAGGCCTGTTGATTGGTAATACATAGATTCTTTTTGTTTGTTATCGGCATCGACCATTGTTTTTTGTGGGGGTTTTTTTCTTTTTTTACCCCGAATCCCTACCCATCCGATTTTGGTGAAGCAGCTTTATTTTTTCATACATGTCGTTTACGGGTCACGAGGTCAACAAAAGGCCGTCAAACGAGACTTTAATATTGTAAAGTCTTGAGTAACGGGTGATGAGTTCAATCTCAGGTCAATGAACCTTCTCTCACCGTTACCTATACTAGGCATGTGGGGAAGCTGGATGGGCCCTAAAAATGCAGCACTGCTTGATTTGCTTTTATTTCAGTGATTGGTCCTGAGAGACAATTTCATTGTAATTGTTGTCTATTCCGTTCGCAAAGTTGACTAGGCCTAGATCTGTGTTGTAACGTTAGCGATAAGAACAATGACGAGTGGAGGCTACCAGGTTCTCGGCAAAGGTCAAGAAGGACTTATATCAAATACATTATGTTGATGAAGGATGTGTTAATAACTGGAAATTTCAGTGGTTAGAGGAGGTGCATGTAAATTCAGATGACATTGACAGGAAAGTGAAGATTGCAGATAGTGTTGTCGAAATAAATCTTCCTGGAAAAGCTAGCTGTGAGTGGTGTTTTTCTTTGTTATCTTACAAGGGTAACGGCCTCATTATGTTAAAAGATCACATGAAAACAAAGGAACATGTACAGCAGATTATGACTCGCATATCCAACTATGCTCTCGGCAGTTTTGTTCATCCAACCTTGTCTACTCTCTTCACTTAAACCTACTTGCAAGAATGGATCATTTCATCTACTCTGTACACTTTACACCACTGACTGACAAGAATGGATCATTTCATCTACTCTCTTTACTTTACACCACTGACAAGAATGTATCATTTCAACCACCTTCTTCTCTTTACCTTACTGGCAAGAATAGATCATTGCATCTACTCTCTTCAATTTACCCCACTGAAAAAATGAATCATTTCAACCACCTTCTTCTCTTTACCCTACTAGCAAGAATGGATCATTTCGACCACCTTCTTCTCTTTACCCTACTGACAAGAATGGATCATTTCAAACACTCTCTTCACATTACCCTACTGATAAGAATAGCTTATTTCAACCACACTCTTCACATTATCCATTAGCATACTACTGCATGCTCAACTCAAGTTTGGATTCTACTGCTCTCCACTTTAAATGTAAAGATTGGTACATGTATTAGACGTCTAGTTAAAGAAAATTGTTTTAAATTTGTTAAACAGTTTATGCGAAAGAATAGAGAACACATAATTCAGCACACCATAGCATGTTGCTATGGTTGGTTGCACGATATACCGGCAGGAGCCGCTTGACCACGAAAAGTTCAGGAGCAAAGAAGATTTCACACTTCCACCCTGTACATACATCTTAAATTATCAAAAAGAATTTCAGAGATATGTTTGTAACTTTTGAAAATAAAAAATTTTGAAAAAATTCAAATTTTTGCTGCCTGCAAGAATTTCTTGAAATCATACAGAAATAGCAGAAATTAATAAAATATGATCAAATGTCCATTTTTTTGTGTTGTTTTCCTTGTCTGTAACACTCTTAAAGTTCTGGTAAAAAAGAAATAGAGTTTACTCAGCCAAAAGCAAGAAGGCTACTAGACGCATGCATGGTGCAGGGAAAAAAATGAACGTGAAAGTAGATCGGTGAATGGAACGCTTACACTTTTGAACTTCCTGTATGTTAAAAAAGTCATTTAAAAACTATAACCCAGTAGAAACGGAATGAGAAATGTCCGCTCTGTCGCTTGGTGACGGATAAGGCGCGTTGTGCGTGATCACTTTAGATCTACGGCAATTGAAAGTGCCTCATGCAAACCTCGCGTGACCTGTCGTCTCAGCGTAAATCGCGATCACGCATAAGAATAAGGCGAGTGACCCGTCGCAAGTGAGTTAAAAGCAAGAGAATTGTAATTTTAAAAATAACAAATTTAACATATTAGCCTTAAATTGGTATGACTGATACTTTCAAACTGTCATCTGACAAAAGTGTATTCAAGTTATCGCTTGGTACTTAATCATTGAGGGTTTGTTTTGGGTTTTTTTCCTGAATAATTTTCTTGATTTGATGATGTATTTGAATGGATGTTTTTGTGGGTTTTTTGTGTGTTTTTTTTTTTTTTTTTGGTTTTTTGGGGTTTTTTTTTGGGTTTTTTTGTCATGGGTTTTTTTTTTTTTTTGGGGGGTTGGGTTTTTTGGGTTTTTTTTTTCCTGGGTTTGTTTTGGGATTTTTGAAACTGTTATCACACATGACATAGTCTTTTGGAATTTCATGTATCCGTCTCTCTCTTTCGTTTTCCCTCCTTATTTTGTGTAAAGCAGGATAAGGGAATGCCTAGTCCTATCAGAGAGAGACAATAAAGTTGGATGTCCCAAGTGCCATTATGCCTGTAAAAGAACTTTTGGTGGTTAAAAAAGAACAGTTTACATCAAATCTTTCAGTTCAGCACACTGGAATGTCATTTTTAAAGCATATATTTTCAGATAATTATGTAGGTCTATAGGCCATTTACATGTCTGTCACATTGTTTTCTCTATGTGATAAGTATATTATTGCTTATCTCTTATAGAAACATTTTTCTTTTCACTCCCTCCTTTCATGTTGATTTAAAAAGTTTCGCTTAATATATTCTGCTTATTTTTAGGCTTATACTTTTTAAAATAGTTTATTCACCCAGTTTATTCTCTTTGTTTACTCATCTGCTTTGTGTATTCACTGTTATCTTTCAAGTCCTTTCAAAGCTGAGTCAAGTCTCCATAAGCAGCCCTTCTGCACCTGAACCAGCTCCCAAAAAAGCTCCAGCCCCTGCTGATGACGATGATGATGATGATGATGATATAGATTTATTTGATGATGAGTCGGTCAGTAATAGTTGTTTTTTCTTTTACTGAAACAATGAAAACTGTTATAGCGAGAACATTTTCTCACCATTTCCGAGTTCTCAATGTGAATTTATGTTTAGATATAAAGGGAAATAATGGCATGAGAATGTCAGTGGCCCCTTTTGCACTTGAGTCAAAGATGGGGGAAAGGGGGTTATGCACCTTTACACATATTCTTTGTTACCGTCCAGCTTCAGATGTAATTGACGAGCTGGGGAGGAGGTCAGTTGCAAGAAATTTTTTGACTGGGAAAGGAAGAAAATTTTTCGTCACCTGGATGTTCATCAACGAACTCTTGTGAAACCCACCGCGCTAGGGATGCTTTCTAATCCATCCTATGAGAAGAAAGCCTCTCCGTTACAAGAAAGCCTCTCTGTTGGAAGCAACCTTAATGCAGTAGTTCTCTAGAAGGCATTTCCGTCATGTAGAAATGCCACTGAATTTAACTGCAACATTAGGGAGTGGGTGCTGGGGTTGCTGTGGAGGAGGGGAGGCATATGGGGCTCAGTGAGAGATGGATTAGATTGATGTAGACCGACCTTGTGTCTAAATTTGGTGGCTATCCTCCATTCATGTGCATTTTGTTACGAACAGGGTCACTTGCTATCTAGAAGGACTGAGTACTTTTGTACATAAAGGGCGATAGAACATCCTGGGGATTTATCAGGGTGCATATTTTGGGGCGTGATGGCCATCAGTATATTGTTTTTTAGAGATGATTTTATTTTCCCTGTAAATCATCTCTCCTTTTTGCTACATTTTATTATTGTTGTCATAGCATATTTGTACTACTATTCTAAATGGTTCTTTTCGTCCTTGGCATCCCTTTTCCCCCTCTTTTTTTCACTCTGAGATGACCCGAGTGGTTAACAAGATGTAAAGCAATGAATCAATCGTGTTAAACCCAATGGCAAAGAGTTTTCAATTTCTGGGGTTACAATATGAATATGAAGAAAAAATGAAAAAAAAATGGGGTTTTCAAAATGACACCATGGTTTTCAATGCTAATGTTTTGTTAATGTAATTTTCTTTCCCCTTTTTTTTCTTATGTAGCCTCTTATCACAGTCAGTTTGGTGCGTCAACACATTTTTTTCATTTACTGTTACCTCCTTTTTTATCATCAAACTTCCTCATCTCGCCTTGGAGATCAAGGAGAAAGGAAGAATCATTGAAAAAAAAAATGCTACAATGAGATGCTCGAAAAATCATAGATGTGAAAAGCAATCCTATTTTATTTTTTTTAAGGATGAGGAAGCCGACGCAATTAGGCAACAAAGACTTAAAGAGTATGCTGAAAAGAAATCTAAAAGTAAGTCAAATTCTTTGTCTACTGATTCATAATCTTGTCACTGATGTGCATTATTGTTTATAGTATGGCCTATGATTCAGTTATTCTCAGTTGTCTTTTTTAAAGCTTCTTTGTATTTTTTAAAATGTGTATCCCTTTTCCTTATTATCTTCCATCTTATTTACAGAAATTCTACCTTGAAACGTTGCAGCATCTGTGTGTTTGTGTAGTGTATATCAGTGCTAGCTTAGAATGCTTGTTGTAGACAATTTGACATGCTTAACTTCAGACATAATCAGGTGATTGGTGTTTTGTTTCATTTGTTTGCCAGAACCAGCACTAATTGCTAAATCTAGTGTAAAGCTGGACGTCAAACCCTGGGATGATGAGACAGACATGGTTGCTATGGAAAAGAGTGTTCGCAGCGTTGAAAAAGATGGCTTAGTATGGGGAACATGTAAGCATATCAACTGTGATAATGTGTAATATATAATGTATATATAATGTGAAAGTAATGTACAGTCTAGTCTCGCTTATCTAAATTTCGATTTTCGGGATGCCTCGTTAATCTGAAAGATTGTCTGAGAACAGATTTTTGTTCTTACTGTTCATTATTACAGTCCAGTCCATTTATTATATAACAGCTAGGGTTATAACAGCACTTTCCCCAAGTCCATCCCCCCCCCCCCCCCCCTAAAAATTGACTGATATGACGGCACCCATGGCCTTTATATATATCTGTTATAACGGCATTGCAAGTAGGCGGAGCTATTAACAAAACAGACATTGACCAATTTAAAATTGTTGGTACTACACTCAGAAGCCAGCCAGCTAAAATGCCTCTCTGGTCCTTCAACAGTGGGCAGTCATCACACTGATACTGGTCCATATAAGCTTACTGGCACTCCCCTTCTCTTCATCTATTACTTTCCTTTTCTCTTTTCCATTTTCAAAGGTGCAAGGAAGTGCAATTCTTAACAATGTTGTGGTTTTTTATGTGCTCGGTTGTAACTGCCCTCAAAGGAAAGTCCCATTTATGCCGTTATATCCAAGATGTATTGTAATTTAATATGACTGACATTCCTGATTTCATATCCGAATGCTAGATTTGGGGACGGATAGCTATTTTTGCCTTGCTAATCCAAACTTTTTCTCCCCATCAACGGCAATCGACCAGATTTATTTTGATTAATAAGTCTGGTTTTCGTTTCCATAGTTGTCTGATGATTTATAGACTAATGCACTGATTTTCACACTCATTCAGATGGTGGGGCACTGCGGACCTGTTCATTATTGTGCAAAATTCCCTCCGCCACACCTACTTGCCGACATTGGGCTCTAATCAATCTCCTGACTAGCTTTTTTCACACCTATCATGAAGCAAATTCAATTAATCTAACACCAGCTGGTCATCTCGAGAACCAGGATTTTTTTTCACACTTATCGATTTGAGAGTAGAAGCCAACACTGTAGTAGCCAACAGCAACACTCTGTAATCCACCCGTGACATGCCATTGGGATGGGCAATTAAGCACATTTTTGAATGAATGTAGCCCTCTTGATGACCCTGCATCATGGCCATGCTGTGGAGTAAGAATGGGTCGAATCCTGAGCAAATCATGCATTGATCAATTGTTGTTTTACTGATTTTCACTCCGCCCCTTTTCAACAGATGGCTTTCAAACAGTTTGTGTAAGTGTTAGTCTCCACCCATCACTTTGTCCAGTTGGTAAAGATGATCTTTAACAATTCTACAAGAAAGAAAATCTCGTAAACTTTATAGTTGTTTCAAGAGAAGACTCTTACTATATTGTCCTGTCGTAAACATTGTACAACCATTATATCCCATGCTGGCCCTGGAATGCATGTGCGGTTACGTCATCATTACTGATTTGTTGATCTGAAAAATTTGGTAATTCAAACAATTTGCTGTGAAAGGGAGGGCTTGAGTTAGTGAGACTAGACTTTTTAAAATGCAACAGGTGTACTTAATATTAAAACGATGATAATCTGAAAAATTGACTTTTAGTTTGTAAGCTTAATCTATCTAAATAATTTACACTATTTTTTTGTGTGAGTCCTTTTGTCAACATCGTCGAGGTATTGATGAGTAGCAACAATACAAGAGTTGCAGATAATTTGTAAGACTGAAGAACCATGGAAAACATCCATTAATAAAACCCCTACTCCTAGTAAAGAAGCTACAACTTGACTTCAAAAGTCTACCATCCATACTTTTGAAAGCGTTAAGGAATATAGTGGGGAATACATAGTTATCAGTACTATCAGCATTTTTTTGTGTTCCTCTAGACTGAGAGTAATCAGTATCTCATCAAAATTATTCACTCCAAATGCAACACAGTAAGTGACAAAGCTGGCAAAGCTCTTGGCAACATCGTACCATTATGACTAGCATTATTAATGAATGATGTTCATTGTTCCTAAATGAATTTTTGTCAAGTCTTTTTTTTTCCACCATATTTTTCTGTCCAGCTTTGCAATGTTGTAACTTAACATAATTGTAAGGAGTTTCTTAGCACTTGGTTAACATACATTTTGTTTCTACCAAATACCAACCAGGCAGTTTTGCCTGTCTGCCATCCCGTTTATTAAGTCAAGGGAATGAATTTTCACACACTAATTACATACTGTATGGATGAAAATTAATTATGTGCATTTGTAACGAGATCTCAGTGATTCAAAGAGATACAGCAAAGACATGTTCTTCACATTTTTGGGGGGTTTGTTTTTCTGGCACGACAAATTCCTGTTTAGAATATGATTTGAATTTGAAAAAAGAAAAGCAATTCTTATATATTATGATAAACCTTTACAGCCAGACTTGAACCTCATTGCTATGGCATCAAAAAGTTGGTCATCATGTGTGTTGTGGAAGATCTGAAAGTCAGTATTGATGATCTACAAGAAGAGATCACCGAAAACTTTTCAGAAATGGTAAGCTGTAGTCTTTATCCGATTTTAAGTGTTATACTCTCATTATGATATGCACTCATATTAACTCAAGTCTGTTTGGCCCCAGATAAATGGCTCCTCTTCTTCAGGTCATATATGTGAATCCTCTGAGGATTTTGTCGATGTCCAGTCAGAGATTTACATCAAGTTGTTTAAATGGTGTGTCTAGATATATGTTTGAAAAATTGCAGTCTTCAATCCAAACTTTATTTTGAAACCTTCAAAGGAAGAAACAGTATACAGTGCACTCCACTTAAGACAACCTCGGTTAATGTGACACTCCGGATACGGTGACCATTTTTTTGAGTCCCGACCAACTTTCCTATTATTCTTTGTTGAAAAACCCTGGTTAAGATGACATGCCGACTCCGGTTATCGCGACCAAATTCTCAGTGGCGGCAGTGCACATAACTTTTTTTTGCCCGATATGTTGGGTCTTTCAACACTATCTGAGGCACTAAATAGTGATATTAATGATACCATGCAGCAACACTATATTATATTATATAGGCCTGGATCTAGTATAATTAAAATGTTATAAAGCCGTGGCTTAGACTTATACAATGTGCATACGATTGGAAAGGGGGAGGGGGGAGGAGGAGGTGGTTCAGATCAGACGGGGAGAGGTAAAGGATAGGCCTTCCATGCGATCTGTAAAGACGTGGCTCAACAAGGCTAGCCTACAATTTGCAACCTTCAGCTTAGCCTACACTACAGTACAATGCATGTGCTTTACTAGACTTTCACACAATTAAAGTTCAAAACTAAAGCACACACCGTCTCCTCTCTGGACCTAATGAGCGTCAATCGAAGCGAACTTACTCCTAGCCCCTAACACAAATGAATGTCTCATTCAGGGCGTTTAGGCTTAAGCTTTGTCCCGTTGATACCAAGTACAGTTTGAGCATATGGGTAGGGGAAGGGTTTGTTTCTTTCAATCTGACAAGAATGTGACGAAAGATATCACGGAGGTGTGAAGACATGGCATGATAGTAATAGTATTGATTGATAGTCTGAGAGGGTGAGCGGACAGTAACATTTCGTCGACAATCATCAATTACAGTAACTACCTGTACCGTACACACACTAGATCTACACTAAATTTGCCCCAATCGACAGCCGACAGACAGCATGAATGATTATATTATGTCGCTTAGGCATTTGTCATTATTCAACCTTTCCTTCTACTTCTATGCAGTTAGCTATTCACACCTTTTCCTTACCTTACCGGAATACCGATAAAACTCCCTCGGGCATTTTCTATCATTATGTCAGCCGTTCGATGTATCAACAAAGTTACCTCCTTTGAACTTCGCTTAGCGTGACATCCGCATAGTACGACCATTTTTCCATGGTCCCATCGATGTCATGCTAACCGGAGTGCACTGTATTGCTTTTACACTATCCAAGGCTTAACAACATAAGGGATAAAATTGTGTTATAATTAGACTTTGAAATAAGGATTATAGTTAAATCTCTTTATACTGCCCACTTGTTGGACCCCCCAAAAAGTTAACTTAAGTTTAGTTCAGCATAATAGCTAAAGGGAAACCATCCACAGTAACCATGATTATTGGCTTATCCAAAGTACAGTGTATAGTACATGGCAGATTTTTAACAAGAATGGCAGTTGGAATAGGAGGCACTTGAATGTGGTAAAATCTGGGTTTTTAGGGGGGTGAATTTTGGTTTTCTTAGTCGTGTTTTTAAGTGGGGATTTTGTTGGGTTTTTCTTTTGGGGTTTTTTATTCACAGATTTTTTAAAAACTTATTGTTTTCTTTTTCTTTTTCAGGTGCAAAGTGTAGACATTGCAGCCTTCTCAAAGATCTAAACATGACGTCATATATATATATATGTGTCTTCCATAATGTTTCAGACACATGTACAAATTAAATTATATGCAGTTGAATTATACTCATATATTTATAAAACAATTGGTTCTTGTAATAATTTGATTTTTGTTTGATAAATTGCTCAAAATTCCTTGTCAATCCTTTGTGATGCTGAATGTGATTGCTTGTTTGACACATAGATTTATTCATAGGGTGTGATGGTATTGTGACAATGGGTGTCCATGAATGCTGTCTGTTGAAGGGGAGCATAATATGTTTACAGCAAGGACTACTAGATTAGAAAGGACGCGCATAGCGAGAATCCTGACATGCTGGCGGAGGCGATTGAAAGCGGGAATTCCCGACCGCTTCTTGCATTTGAACTATAGCGTAATGATTAAAAACGACATGCATTTCAGCTAATTTTAGTCAACTGAATACAAATCAAAATAACAATGATTGAATTTTGTATTTTAAAAAATCCAATTGATAAGCACACAAGACTTCTGAAGCAATTATGTTATTACTGTGTAAAATATTGCCACACACTATTTCTCGGAAGCTGTTCCAATCGATGTAGTGTGTTGGTTTCGTTTTCCAACTTCCAATGCTGAAGTGTGTTGTCATTTGGATTACTGTCTTTGTTTCAATGAAATTCATTTGGATTTATACCCAATTTCTAGAAGAATTTTATGTTTTCATCGCCATTTTTTATATTATTGAAAAGTTACTAATTCCATATTCACTGAAAAATGCCTAATGAATATTAAATTGTAGAATGTAGATGCTAGATCTAAGCTCTTAGACCCTGCCTAACTGCCTTGTCCATTTCATCAATAATAGGTTTGGATAATAATATAGTTCTAATCTAGTAATATAGGCTAGATCTAGATACTAGATCTAGATCTAGGTAGATACATGTAGGTAACAAGTTAACAAACACCATGTAGATCTAGATCTATAGGACAGCTATGCTTTAAAGATATGTTTCTAAATTCTAATTGATATTAATATTAATAGCACAACCTTCACCTCTGAGTAAATCACCAGTAACTAGTGATGGTCAACAAGTTGACTCTGGGTGACCGTTGGTGACGAGGGAAGAAGAAGAAGAAGAGGAGGAAGAAGAAGAAGAACTATGATGAGACTAAAGAAAATAAAGTTTAATATTAATATATAAAGACAAAACAAAGCTGTAAGTTATCAGGTATATTTACCTACCCTTCTTCAGACAACAAAGAACAATCAAAAGACAATGAAACTAAAGAAATTACAAGATCTAGATCTAAAATAACAAGAATCTAAAAAAAAGATACAAAAGTATTGGAAAAAATCTAGGCCTAGATCTAGATCTAAATTTAGGTTATACTTTTGAAGGTCAAAGACAGATGGCAGAAGTGTGCAAGTCTGCAAGATAACTATATAGATAAATAAAGTTGTGAGTGTGAAATTTTGACTTGCTAACTTGTTTCCTTCATTGTCAGGGGAAGATTTTAGTGATTTTGAACCAAATTTTCAAAATAAATGTTTCGGCTCCAATAAATGAATCTTTAGCATTTAATCTTTAATTGACGGGAATTCACAATCAGTAATTTTCATCCTAAATACAAAAAATATGTCTTCAAAAGTTCTGGCCATATCAAAATTTACACACAAAAAAACGCGAAGAGAAAAAAATGCAAAGGTTTAGTTATAGCAAAAGTCCTGTTTTATCATCAAAATCCATCATGTAGAATAAGGTTGAATCAAATATTATTGGAGGGCTATGAACCAATTACATGTAGCAATTTGGTCTCTGTGTAGCTGTAAATGCTCACTTTACACGACCTTTTACGTGTACCATACCTGTTCAAAAATCTCAAGAAATCTAGAGCTATGAAATTTGGCTGGTTGATTCCCAAGGCAAGAATAGGGGTAATACTAATAGGCTATCAACTTTCTCAGCCTAGATACTAGATACATTTGGGCTTTTTAACTTAAGTTTCAATTAACATTTTTATGACATATTTGAAATGGGGTTTTCAAGAATTTGCAAAAAGTTACAAAATTAACTCAAGACAAAACCAAGTAACCCATGACCCCTATCTATACTTAAACTAAGTATATTAAGTGAAAAGATGTGAAAATCTTTTTTTGATATTGAAGATTTTGAAAATCGACAAATGTTTGTTTATTTTCAAGATGGCAGTCATTACCATAGCAACCAAATATTTTTCCTCATTCTTTTACTTTAATATCTCTTTCTACCATATATCTACATTCTGTGAAAATTTGGTACCGGTAGATAAAGTATAACGTAACGAAAATAGCTTTTGGCAGTAGGGCCCCCCCCACCCACCCAAAAAAAAAAAGACAGAGAAGTGTCCCGAAATGATTATCAGACATAATATATACATCAAACACATGTGCCAAGTGCATGTTTATGAGTTTATTTTCACCGAAGCACATATATCGTAGGAATATATATATTGTAATATTACTTGTACAAGTACAGATGTAATGAATAAATTACAGAAGTTTTCAAACAGAAACTTAAATGTACAACACTAATATCAAAATACCAAAATAATTGAGTACTTTAAGGCACGATGACAAGAATACTCAGCTATCTGAGTTTGTCAACTACTATTAAGACTAAATAGTGTGTGTAGTGTTTTAAATGTGAAACAAATTCATTTATTTTCCAATTCAAAGTTCTTCTAACATCTTACCAATGACATTTATTCCACACATTAAAAAAGAGTTCACAATTACTATAAACATGAATATTGAAGGACACTACTTTTTACTGTCAGTTAACTGTACCCTTAGGTCTTACATTACATTATATGTTGTAGTCTCTGGCATCTGCATGAATTTTGTTTTAAAACAAATACCTCTACTTTGCCATATGTGAGATAAATCAATATTTTCTCTACCACCCTCAATTCCACCTAGGTAATTTTGAGCCAAAAAAAGTACATTAAAGTGTATATATTTTTTCAAACATTTTACCATTTTCATAATACAAAATTGTATTTTCTTTTTATGAGTATGAGTTAAAAGCAATGGCAAAATGTCACCTAGGAAAGCTTCTCATGAATAAAGAATAATAATAAAAGAATTACATGTAGATGTATTAATTGACAAGGTACGTTTATTGAATTAAAACCCTGCTTTCAAAACAAAACAGTAAAGTGTAAGTTTGTAATAAATATGCATGTATTCATCTGATGATACTGATACTGATACAAATAAATTGAAAACGAACAAGAATTACAATGGACCTGAAATGAAGCATGTACATATCTAAGCTGAAACAAATACATTGCATGTAAATGTCTCGCATGGCTAGAACTGGAATTTAATGAAAAGGAAACATGGCTTAGGTCTTGCCGGTCTGCTTTATCAAAAACAAGCTTTCTTTGGGACGATCCAGGCTTAGTACATGTACAAGAGTTTTATATCATATTACATGTACCGTATTACACAAAAATGTATTAGTATTAGTCTTACATTTTAATATTACATATACTATAAGAAAGTGTTTCAGTGTGCAGCAAGACGAGTAGTCGGCACACAAGATAATTCTGTCGATCCCATCCCTGTAGGTTTTAGTTTTACTGAGGTCTGGTTATTACATGCACATGTAATACTGTAAGTGTAATAAGATTTTTGTTCGGATCAACCAGTTTGGTCTATGATGTAAGTGTAAGTGTTGCCTTCATTTCTCCATTCAATGAAACTATGATACATACCAATGTAATAATAGACGACTTAAAAGTTGAAGCATGGTTGTCACAATGCCACCGAAAAATTTTCTTGTCATATTTATTTAAACGAGGTTTAAATTCACCATTTTCAAAGAACCATATTACTATTACAATGCCGTAAAAGGTGGAGGTCTGAAACTATTATAGTCGCTTGAACTTAAAGTTGAGTGGATGGAGCACAGTATGTCAAACAAAATGTGTACGTGTACATCATGACCGATACCTGTATACTAGTTAATGTACAACACAATTAATTGTAGAGATTGCATACAGACATACACACATAGAACCTCATAAATCGTCATAATTTTATAGAATGTTTACATGTAATATCATTTTTAAAAGTGGAATTTGCACCCAAACAAATGATAATGATATCCGAATTGAGATACCGGGAACTATCAATGAAGACGAAATACACCAACAATGGACTACTTAATTAAAGTGGTCCTTACAACGTTATAAAATAATAATACACTAATAATAAATATATGTTTAATAGATACGCGCATACATAAATTGCCATACTACGATCCTCAACTGAAGAACGCGGGTTGAATCTGCAGAGTACACTGTGGATAATGGAAATCTTGACCTGACTTAAACTTGCAGCCATTCCTCTCTTGTTTCCTGATCCCCGGATTTGTACACCCCGGCAGGTGGTCTAATTCTTTTGTTGAGTTTTTCCCCACTGAGAACGGCTATTGTTCTTATATATTTTGTTGGTTCATTTTGGCACTGTCTGAAATCGTTTGAGGTCTACTCTTAATTAAACTTAGTACAAAGCACTGTGTAAAAAAGTGTTGATAGTCTGCCTCTGAGCGTGTCGGATCCACTTGTTGAGTGAAGTAGGAAAGCGTTGCTTTCAATGGAGTATTATTGTCTCATCTATGCTTCCAGTCAACACCTGCCTTTCAAAATTTGCAATGGACGGTGTGTTTCGCGGCATTTTCGTATAATGATGTGTTCTTCACATGTATTTTGGTTGGATAGTACACATTCACATGAGTACTGCACACATACATGTACATTGTACTATATTTAGATATTTGGGGGTTTTCTTAGATGTTCCTTGGAAATCGCATCAAGCTTTCCCTCTTAACTCCGAGTGAGTGCCAATGTTCCCCATTTCTAGATTACTCTTTATACGGTTGTGTTTCTACAGCTTGTCATTTCTTATCCATACACTTGTAAGTTTGTGAGGAGCGGCAGTTACAGTAGATGACTTTTTTTTTCTTCTTTCAGCTTGAACGTCTTCTTTAGAAGGTTATTGTTCTGTTACGTGATGGAAACTTTATACATCTACAATGTACTGACAAATAAGGACGCGTGAGTGAAACAAAAACAATAATCAAGGTATTCAAAATCCTATGACTTATACATTTAATAGAAACATTATCCGTCCATGCTGCCGTCAAATGACTCATCCACCCAAACTGTACGGTAAGTACGGTAGGGGTGTGCGTTAAGTACCTGTAACCTTCGTGGTCAACATCTGAGTGAACTCTGCAATGAGAATACATAGAACAAAATTCTTTATTCTTATATAAAACATCAACAATATCATGCACATTACCCAGGTCAGATCACATCGAGGAGGTCATATAATATGTCAATTTCTTCGCGCTTTTAACTCGGATAAACGTGCAGGCACAGTGCAACCATTTAAGATAAGGGTATGTCTCGCTATCAGCTTTTGACCCCCGTGACCCTATCTTACGGAAACTGGTTGCATGAAAATACCTATCATTTCCTAC
>JBCJKF010260895.1:0-14841 GCA_039654545.1 Plocamopherus ceylonicus | reverse complement strand
ATCTAGATCTAAATAAAAGTAAGATCATCTAGATTCTACATCTACATCTAGGCCCAAATTAACTTAAATTGGTAGATCTAGATATTGAATCACCTTTATAAACACCTTTCAGCTTGCTGGAATCTCCCGTTCATTGAACGGGTACCCATGCTTGTATATATATATATATATATATATATATGTATATATATATATATGTTATGTTGTTCTTTCTGTCGATGGTTTTTGTTTTTTTGTGCCCACAACATGGCATCTAAGTGCCTTTATCCTTTGTGACCCACCGCAAACTCAAATGTCTATTTTAAGCCTAGTCCATCAATGTTGCCCGCATGTGGCGTCGAGGTCAGAGGTTCAAATCCGTGTGACGGGCATGATTTTGAGTTCTTGGGAAAAAGTTCTTTACACACATTTTTCCTCACTCAAGTGTATAAAGAGTACCCGACCATAGGCAGTGGAAGATCTTGTCAGTATGCTAGAGTGATGCGCTTGTAAAATGGCTGATTCTCTGTCTATGCTCCTCAGGGAGTTGAGAAGGTTATTGGAATCCTTGTAAAGGGCATAGAGCATAATAATTAAGTGGATATGCACTACATTAAAGCTCTCATTTATTTTTTTCATTATTTACTCCTCAGGGACTACCAGATCCAGTCTTTGAACCACCAACTGGTCAGGGCCAAGGCAGGGGGCATGCCAGAGGCCAACAACAAGCAAGTCCTCTACACAGCCATGGTGCTCTTTGTCTACTCCTTCATAAACTATGTCAGCTACGTTGACACAGAGTTGTCCCATTCAGGTTTGTCTTTGATTTTGGGGTACATTTTTAACTCATTGGCTACCATTGTGGAACATGTACGATCACTGTAAATGTACTCGATATTGCAATTGCCGCACATGTGCAGGCGTACCATTGCTGTATTACAGCTACAGAAAGATCGCGTATACGTGACAGTGGTAATTAGCTTATTTTAGGCCTATCTTCCTTCTCCCGTTTGAGACTGGAACAAGCTCTCAAGTGCAAGAAATCTATTTTGTGGGATTTTTTTTTTTTTCCTGCAGGCGGTGTAAGCACAAGTTTTTCCTCAGTTTTGTGACAAACATGACAAATTACCAGACTCTGGAGAAAAATATTGGCTCTTAATTGTTTTGTTTTTGTTTTGTTTTTTTGCTCTTGTTTATTATATGACTAGGTACTTCAAATTCGTTTGATGCCTTGTTTTCTTTATTTTACCTGCACTTTATTGATGGAAGTGTTGAAATGTGTAAAAATATGTGTCTGTACTGAATAGATTTTTAGGTTCTCAATTTCACCCTCTCACACTTCCACACCCTGACATTATGATGACACATATGCTATTTTCATTGGTTGAAATATTAGCTTCAATGCATCGTAAACACTGTCTGAAAAAATGATGAGAAAATAATGATAAATAAAAAGGTTATGATTTTTTTCAAAACGGTCCACTTTCTTGTGTATCCTGAACATAATTTACCATCGGGCCCTTTGTAGTCTGTGAGTTAAGTTGTTGTTGTCATATGGCCAGACCTTGGAGTGGAATTGCTGTCGGAGCATTCACGAAATTTGCTTTCTTGCACATTTCTTGGTCTTTCCATTGTAGCTAGTTATCTACGAGGGGCATTCAATGATTGATTTCTTAACCCTGACCATGATGGAAACATACTAGCGAGTTGAAATTTCTCACTCAAAGCATGATTCTTATGTACAGTAACCCTGTAGACTGACAAACTTCTGCATCAGTCAAAAGTCCTTGAGGGTAAAAAGTCCTCCGATGGCACTCATCCGCTGTCTTTACGATGTCACATCGTTGCTGAAACACTGTCCTTTGACAATTTTCGTAATCACAGGCACAATATTTCCTCCAAAACTGATATTTAAGGAGACATGGAGGTCGTTGCATGGTATTACAAAGAACCTAATTGACCACATTATAATAAACTGAAATTTTAGATCATCTGTAGAAGACACAAGAGTGCATAGATCTAAGCTGTAAAGCTGTAACTGGTAAAAGGTCTGCTTTAGTTTTTGGATTCTGGTAAACTGTAACTTTTTTTTTTTTTTAGGTCTGAAGTTCTACAGTTTTCTTGGTATTTATTTCTTATTTTGGCCATCAGCTTTTTGTTAAGTGTTATTGTTTATCTTGTTGCTCACTTATTCAGCATGAGCTGAACTGCATGTTGGGTTTTTTTTTATTTTCTTTTATCATTTCTTTACTTTTGTCTCTATTTCTCGCAGAGTTACAGCTTTTTGTTATTGTTCCCTTCGATGAATGGTTTGTTCTTATTTCAATGCAGGTACTAGCCACCAGCTGCCCATTGTCCTTGTGGAAGGCATCCTGAAAAATGTGTCAGATACATCTTCATGGTGAGTTACCAAATATCGTCTTGTATAGTGTGCCCTCAAAGTTTGTGCTTGCCTCCCACTAGAGAACCTCAATTTTGGTCCCAAACTTATATCTAGTGGATAATGCACATCTTAACTGCAATGAGATTTTCTCTTCTAAAGGGTCGATTTGTGTTAATTAAGGGAGCCACCATTTTGAATGTTTATTAAAGCTTATCAGAGATCACTAAGCTAGGTAGGCACAATGAAATAGATCTGACACATTAGATCTAGACAATTTTCATTGACCCCCATGCAGAATGATTACAAACACAGAGGGAAGAATTATTGATAGAAAAATAAGAACGAAAAATTTGCATCCACTGAGACTTGAACCCGGGACAGTTGCAACGAATCGCCTTGCCCAAGAAAAGAAGAGCATTCTTACTGACCAAGCCAATATACTCCTTAGGCTAGGTAGGCCTATCGCTCAATGGTAGAATAATATGAATTATACATGTCATCGCTTCATTGGGGGAGTTCATTGTTATTGTTAAGACCTATTTTAGATAACAGACCACACTACCTTTATAACAACAAGCTAGGCCTACTTCTAAAAGTAGGAACTGCTAAAAAAAAGCCGATCATTTTGCGATGCTATAGATCTATTGGGGCAATTCAATAAGGGGACGTAACCTCTTTATAATGCACTTACATAGATATGGAGTTACATCCATGGCGATGTTGCAAGGACTGTATTTTTTTTACCGCAGTTGGGACTGCGAAAACAATGCACACCCCACACATAGAGGAATCGATTTTTGGGAGAAAGTTGTGCATTATACCCTAGTATATATGGCGGTAATTAAACAGACATAATAACATTATAAATTAATTTAAGTGAATGGATATTGATAATACTACTGAGATATATTACAACAATAGGAGTAGGCTACCTTGGGAATGGTGTATGAACAGTGGAAGAAGTTGACAAGACAGAGAAGCATGTTTTTGTGATTCACATCCTTGGTTCATCATTTGACTTTACTTTTTTCAGAATGGTACAGCCCTTCCTCAAAGCATTGTAACTTTGGTTTAAAATTGAGAAGATTTTTAACTTTAAGCCTTTTCCCACTTTGAATTACAACATGGGCCGTAATGCAGAATGGTCAAAAAAATAGTTGAGTGAGGTTGTAAGAGTTTAAAATGCAAAAAAGCAAAAATGCTTTCCAAATTCCATAATCACAATATTTCATATCTGTCAAAAAGTAAATTATTTTTATTTTTGTCGACTTTCATGCACTTTCATGTTTGTGTAATTTATTCAGATTTATGATATATGTGAAATGGTGTGTATTTAACAGTCCTTTTTTTTTATTAAAAGATATTTTTTTTTCACTTTTTTGAAGAAAAAAAAAAAGATTTTTTAATGTTCTTTATGAATCAGTTCCATAGATCAGAAGATAAGGACTTCATGAGGGAAGGAAGTAGATCAGATTGTCAAATCTATGAAAAAGGGTGTTCCTGATATTTTGTCTCAATATTTAAAATGTTTGCTTTGAATGCTGCGATTGATTGGGACCATTACTTAATTTAAGGCACAAGAGACACACCCATTTATGTTTAGGTTCATTATTTATGACATTGTTGACTTTATGGGGTTATCAAATTTTTTTCTCAGTTGCTCTTCTATATTGTATCCTAATGAAACTTACCTTGTATGGTTACTGAATGATGGGAAAGTAATGGGATCATATAAACATGCGATAAAAAAAAAGAAAAGAAGATCATTATTAATATTATTATTTCTGCTCTACCATCACTATAGTTCCCGTCCAAAGAAAGCTAAGACAGAAAACTCATCTTTGCCCGTCATCCAGCCATCAGCCAACATCCCAGCCCCAGCCGTCATTCTTCATTGTTTCGAGACAGCCATCATGTGCATGGAGATTCTCAATTCCTCTGAGGACATGAAATTTGGTAAAACACAGCTCTATGCATGCCTTGTTTGGAAGGGGGGTGGGGGGGGGGGGGCGTCTTACTGTCCTTGTAACCTGAGTTTGTTTGTATACTTAGAAGAAGAAGAATTAGTAATCCGCAAGACCATGAATGGAATGCATGGATTTAGCCAGTGCCTGCCTTTTATTGGCATACTATAGTTGGCAATATTCACTGTATTTTGTTGTTGTTGTCAGGATTTTTGTTTTGTTTCGGGTTTGTTGTTTCTTGTGGGGTTTTTTTGTTTTGTTTTGTTTTTTGTTGGTTGTTTTGTTTTGTTTGTTTGTTGTTGTTTTTTGTTATTGTTTTGTTGTTTTTTTTTGGGGGGGGGGGGGTTATTTGTTTGTTTTTAGATGATTGGACCATTTGGCATATGAATGTTTGTTTTTAGATAATTGGGCCATTTGGCATGTGTTTGTTTTCAGAGAAGTTTAGTGTAATTGCAAATAATAAGGGACTGCTCCTTTCAACCTTATGGGAAAGGTAGGATTTTTTTTTTTTCTTTTGATATCTTATATT
This sequence comes from Plocamopherus ceylonicus, assembly GCA_039654545.1. Lineage (NCBI taxonomy): Eukaryota > Metazoa > Mollusca > Gastropoda > Nudibranchia > Polyceridae > Plocamopherus > Plocamopherus ceylonicus. The sequence goes on along the minus strand of JBCJKF010260895.1, from coordinate 9,986 downwards.
TTGAAACTTCAGTTGTAAGGATTGGTTTGAAATGCTACGAAACTTGACTCAAAAGGTTTTTGTTTTGGTTTTTTTTTTCCTCATTCCAGAATTTTACAATTTGGGTCAAAATTGGCAAAATCAGACCCAACAACTATTGTCACTTTTCCAGACAGACATGAATATTTACCAGGTTAAGTATTAGGTTTTATAAGTCCTTTTTCTTTGGCTTTGGATTCTATTCTTTATAGAGGCAACTTAACATAATCAATTTGAATTTTTTGAAAGTTAAAACAAAAAAAATAAAATCAATCAAAAATGATTCAAGGCTGTTGTCAAAAGTTTTGTTCTCGTTTTTCAAGCTATGAAATCTGGTTGTAAAATAAGGTGAATGATCAAGCCTGCTGATGTATATGTATTGAAGTAGAAACATTGTTAAAAAGAAATGGTTTGACAGCTGTCACTTATGTTTATATGCCTGCTGTCTTAACAGTTTTTAGTTTTGATAATCAATTTATTTCCCTACAAAAATTAGACATTGTATAGTAGAGGGGCAAAATGGAAAGGATAAATTAAATGCATCTGCCCCACCAACTAAGGAAGGCATTAATTTTCCTAACAAAAAAAAAAGAAAGCTTCTTTCTTCCCACCCCCCACCCCTTCTCTCCTGAAAACACCTTTTTCTACCTTTTTTTTTAACAATCTGCAGCCTGGCCTAGTCTAGCTCTAGAGTATTCTTGACTTTGTCTTATGATATAACTAAACCCTTTTTCTTTTTCTTTTCTTTTTACAGGGCAAGTATGAAGAAGCAATGTCAATGTTGCAAAATCCCCCACCCTCTGTGCCAACAAAAATCAAGGTAGATGCCATTTATCTTAATTTAGCTTATGAGAAAGAAAGAATTTTGTTTTAACTCAAAGTGCCAGTATTTGAATGAAATCTCACTGTAGAACCTTGGAAAATCCCATTTAAATTTGTTCGGTGAAATTTGTAAGTGGATTTGACCTATTTTATGGAAGCTGGTACTGTTACAGCGGGCACTGACCGTCTGGACAGCGGCAGGCCCAGACAAATCAAGATGAGTTAAAAGGAGGGCAGGGTAAGAGAAGCTGTCCACTTATGAAATCATTCACATACAATAAGCCTGGATTTTTGATCAACCATTACTAAAGCTGTTCCACTTGTTACAGTTACTTGCTGCCCTAAAGGAGGGGTCACTTTTAATTATAGGGGTATAGAGATCTACATATGATGTACTGAAACTTACTTATACATTGCATACATTTAAGAGAATTAAAAAGAAGACTATGGTATATATGGATGATGCACATTGACATGAAATAATGTCGTAAAGGGAGGGAATGGGAGGGAAGGACTACACTGATTGGTAGGTATTTTTATTTTTTATTCAGGAATAGTAATAATATTGCACACTTGATTTAATCAGTGGGATGGACTAAGCCCTTTTTCTGAATGTGTGGTAGAATTGTGGGTTTGTATATGTGTGTGTGTACGCAGAGAGAGGAAGATGGAGAGATGGATTGTGTGTGTACATATACACATATCCTTGGTGTCATTCTCTAAATGTATAGCGACAAATTTTCAGATTTTCGCTTTTTCACATCAAAGTAAACTTTATTGAAAATCGCTCATAGCATTTTTATCAAAAATAAAATTGTTTTTCGCGTCATGTTTCCACTGAACAATTATATTTTTGACAAAAATAAGATGAATGATTTTCAGTTATTTATTAATATTTTCAGTTATTTTTCCAATATTAATAGCTTTAAAAATAGTATAGACAAGCACTGGAAAAACCAAGTATATTTAACCCCATTTACCACTGCTCACTTTACGCCCACATTGCATGATCTTAAGTTAACCCCGCAGAAAAATGCCATTTTTCATCCAAAATTTTGCAAAAGTTTTGAAAAAAAAAAAGACATATTATGCCAAAATTATGCCATATAAATGGCAAATTATGCCAAAATTATGCAAAAAAGGGCAAATTATGCCGAAAAAAAAAAGCCTCAAATAATGCTACACATATATATATATATATATTTATAAATATATATATATATATTTATATCGTCGACGTCGGTTCCAAACTGGCTACATACAATATTTTCAATTTTTTTTAAATTTCATAAATCATTAGTATATATCACCATACGTGTCCTCAATAAATATTAAGTGCGAGAAAAATATATAAACGGGTTAAAAAGGACTTTCCAAACCGGATACCAGCACGGAGCGAGAAAGCGTCGCTTCCAAACCGGCAACGTACATTGCCGGCCCGAGGCGGTGGTCCAGTGCTGACAGGTGTCATGCCATAATGGCCACCAACACATTTTCTCGCTGACCAGGTAGATCGGAAGGGTTTGTTAGGAACAGACTGATTCAATTCTTACTTGCTCCGCCTCCCCTTGCAAACCGAGTGACCGCTGTCCCATAAGTCTCCGCCCCTCCAAGGTGTGAAAATTCATGTCCTGGGGCATTTGTACAAGGACGCACATTGACATGGTTGTTGTCACACATGAGTAATGGGGCCAATCATCATCGTTCTGCCAATCATCTAATTGTTGTTATGGTCCATACGCCCTATCCACAATGAATTGTTTAACATAAGCGTCTTGTATCGGCGCCCCGTTGGGCTTAGGATGAATGGTTAATGGCAGATTATCGGTTTGTTTTTGTTTTAACTGTGCGCTAGCTGTTTAATTGATAGTTTGTATTCTAGTTTTTTTTAAGGTTTGCAAATACACTAATATAAACAAGCAATGCACTTCAATACAATAGGAAGACAGACGCCGAAGTTGGTTTTATTTTCAATAAACCTGTCCAAAATGCGTGTCGTTTTGTCATGTGTTATGGTGCAGAAGTATTTAATGGGGAGATGCATGTATCCAAGTCAATACATGAGAGAGAAAGAGAGAGAGAGAGACGAACACACACACACGCAAAGAGAGAGAGAGAAAGAGAGAGAATGAGAAAGATGGAGAGAGAGAGGAAGAGAGAGAGAGAATGAGAAAGACGGAGAGAGATAGAGAGAGAGAGAGATGGAGGGGGAGGTTGAGCGTACTAGAGTGTTTATTAACTTTACATCTTTAGTATTGAGTCAAGGCATGGAATTCTCGGCACATCATTAGCACTTTTAATGAAAGAGCACATTGAATTAATTTGCTTGAATTGCATCAAAGTTGTAAAAGAGACTTAAGTTTCTCTGAACACCTTTTGAATCATTTTACACAAGATTGAGAGTTACTGTACGAGTAAAAGAACAATATGGCAAATGGAAAGGACTTGACAGAACAGCTGGTCACAGATCTATTGTGTAATGTCAACATTAGCTTTCGTTCTGTTCATAATCCATGCATGTTAATATCAAACCAGGTAAGAGGATAGTTGGCATTAAAGGCTAAATAAGACGGGCCTGCCGAACTTCTTTGTCCATTATATTAAGAGACCAATAAAATTGAATAATGGTCAAGGAACATCACACTTGTCATAAGTCTTGATTGACGGCATGCATTGGGTCTAAAAAGTGACCAGACACGGGCCTTGGTAGGTTTGTTTGCTTGCAGGAGAAAACAGATGGGGGTTTACAAGGTCTGTTTCAACATTATTAAGTCACCACCCATCCAAGGTAGGAAAATTCATGCCCCATGGCCTTTGTACAAGGACGCAGGTTGACATGGTTGTTGTCACGCATGAGTAATCGGGCTAATCATCATCGGTGTGCCATTCAATTGATTGTTCTTAAAGGGGGGGGGGGGGGGGAATCTATTGTGCAATATCAACATTAGCTTTCTTTCTATTCATAATCCGTGCGTGTAAATTTATATCAAACCAGGTAAGACGACAGTTGCATCAAAGGCTAAATAAGATATGAATAGGATTACATACTTTATTAATAAGATGTCAATGCAAACTGTTCATTTCTGTAAAGTAAATTAGACTTAGACCATGCATTGTAATTTCCCCTTATCTCAAGACTTGTAGGCCTTACACCATACTTAGATCTTGACGAACGTTGCAATTTCGTCATAGACACGTGGATTTGAACAGATAGTCTACATGTATTAAGAATTTAGAGCTGAAATAAAATTGATTCTGTGGACAATATTCATGGTAATTTCCGGAGACATTGAGAAAGAAAATCAAGTCGTAAGTAGTGTTACATACTTGTAACAATACATGCACGCAGATCTAGATCTACATCTCTAGAGCCATAGAAAAGGTCACACAATGCACTATAGTTTAGATATAGTGTAATTGTCCACTACAATAAAATTTATTTCTAACGGCACTACACTCATTTTAATGTCACTCTAGTATTTTAACTTCTAAGACTTCAGAGTTCTTTCTTTGCTTTCACCAAAACAAGTTTGAGGCAAGGGTAAGGGGTTTAATTGAACACCCAGATGTTGATATACACACGCATACACATACACATACACACATGCGCGCACACACACAGTGTTAAGTCTAGCAATCCCCTCTTACCAAGGGGTTCCCGTTCCGGCCACATAACACCACCGGGCAGAGCAGCACGTCGATTTGTCATGGACACTACGGACACCTGCGCTGAGCTGGCCACCTGCGATCTCGTTTGCTGAAAGTATCGTTGACGTTCCGGTACATACCGTTTTGAGCTTATGAGGAAATATTTTTAAATCATGAAACCACAGAGTTGTAGCATACATTAAGAATGACTTTCGGTGCAAAAATGAAGAGAAGTGTGCAACACGATTCAACGCAAATCAGTTTTTTGTCTCTCCTGTAAAGTTGACCCGTTCGTGTGTAGCCGGTTAGGAACGGACGTCGACGATATTTTTTTACACGAACAAGCTCCATTTATTATGACTATGAATTTGATGTGTCAGAATCTATTTTAAAATGTACTCTTGAAAGTTGCATAAAAACCATTTGATGAATGAAATTTTCAAATTTTCTTAACAATTTTCAAACACGATGGAAGAAAGCCAATTTCTCATAGAAATAATTTCACACATTTCCTTCAAACCCAAATGCATCTAACACATTCAAGCGCAATGATTACTTAAGTACTTACGATTTTCAGCTGCAAAAAGCTCATATAAAGCTTGAGCCAAAACATTGACAACGAAAGAATGATTGTTCTTTCTCTGACGATGAAAAATTCTGAGAGCATTGATGATAGTCTCATAGTCAGTGAGGTCTGGAATATGTTGCAGCAATTTTCTCCAAAGTAAGGCATCGTTTAAACAAACGCTCATGCCACCACCTGTCAGTGGATGCCTCATATTGTATGCATCACCAAGAACAAGCACGCCTGGTCTTTCAATGGGGTTTGGGGGGAGGAAACTATTTGGCATACTCCTCACTCTACCATTGGCAACACTGTCTTTGAATGGTTGGCTGATATGATCTGAGTAGTCAGACAAAGAGAAAATATATAATCAAAGCGTTCACAACATTTAAATGCGAAGAAAATGTCAACCCTTATATTTGTCATTTATGATATTAACAAAATATCAAATGTACAAACACAAACGAAAATAAATATGGGAAGATGAAACTCAAGTATCAGTACTGATTAAAGGTTGGGACCAGAGACATTCTCAGGATGTATAATCACGACAATAAATTTTTTGTGATGCCTTTTTATGATCAAAACAAATTTTCATTGAAAAAGACTATGACCACATATTGAACGAACTGAATACTAGAAAGTTTTGATATATCATGTAATAACAGGGCACCGATTCTTTTTCCTTTTAATATTTTTTTCCTTTTTGAGAAGAATGTTGAAACCCAAAACATGTAATTATTACGGATCCCTAAAGAAGTACACAGCAGATACAGCACCTCAAAGATACTTTAGATAGATCTGATGGAAGTGGGTGTTGCATCCAGCCTATGTATAAAACAAAGACGTGGGAAAAACTTCCTCTCTTCACAAATATCAATATGATTGTAATTACAAGGGCTGCAATTGATTCACTGGGTGTGAATCTCTTCCACCGCCTTTAACAATGAATCAATAAAATATGAACGTAGGGGGAGAGTTTAAATACCTATCTCCTCCACAACTGCAAAACCAATCCACATGCCTTTTTTGCTAAAAATCATTCTAAAAAAATTCGTTATGTAATACGCTGACATGGACAACTCAAAGTAGTCAGCAAATATATTGTATGCACTCACAAAAATATAGGTGTTTGAATCATTGTCGGTTCCTATTTGTATTTTGAGACATTTTCTTTACCAAGATGTTTGTCGGCATTTCAATTTTGGTCTTCGATATTTCCTTATCCGATTAGTAGGCAAAAGTATTTAGGCTTATCGAAAGTTTAGTATCGATACTGTTCCCTCTCTGTAGGCTTCCATGGCGACCAACATCATAATAATAATAATATCTAGATTTAGACCTCTTGAAAGAATCTAGATCTAGATCTAGACAGGCATTTAGTACTGTGCATTTAGTAGATCTATCATTCCAAGTCTGTCACTTTCGAGGAATAGATCTAATTCTGTACCGGATCTATATAAAAAAAAAAATCACCCTAACTAGATCTAGAATCTAGATCCAGCTATCAAGATAAAGGTAAAAGAAGGCCTCTTATCATAATACATGTATAGTGTTTTTTACAAACCCCGCCAAAACCGGGAGCCCAGCTAGATCAGGAAAAAGATAAGGAAATAACATTGTGAGATTCTTAGTAACAACCTTTTATATTTACAGTGGTATGATATGCAAGAGTAAATAACTTATGCGTCTAACTCACCAGGGAGCTGAGGTCCAATAATATTGTATAAATAGTCCTTCATGTTTTTAGGCATCGCCCCCCTGATATCAACCAACACTCTAGTGGAATCAGAGGAAATCTGATACACCAGTATTGGACTAGGATCTGTCAGGATGAGCTCAGCATGATTGCTGATTTTCTGAGGGCAGTGACTCAAAAGAAGACCCACAAAGTGAGATGACACTTTAACACTTTCATTAACCAACTCCTTACGGAACTTGGAGAAACAACCATCAACAACAAAGGTCAAAGGGGCATATATTTCCTGGTGAAAAAAAAAAAAGCAATTCAAATGAATTCAAAAAAGAAGAAAGTCTCAAAAACAATAAATGATGCACAATTGCCACTCATTATAACTTGAATATCAGAGACAATTGGTACTAATGTTTAATAAACACACAAGAGCTTAAAAAAAAAATCAGGAGCATTTTCATACAGTGGGATAGTGATCTCAGGTGTAACGAAACCTTGTCCATGATGGCAGCTTGTCAGTCTGTGTATTTTTCCCCTTCTTTTTTAAGTCAAAAATAACACCTCTGAGATTAAAAAGTCCAAAAATGACAACCTTGCATACACTGAAGTTCCGGTGTCAGAACCACACTTTCCCCCAGACAATACTTTTTGCTCAAGGTGACATTGACAGCTGATAACTGCATTGAGTGTGATAAGCTTTGAAAATCACCAACCATGCTCTTCCCTGTCCTACTTACATACAAATCGGCATATATATTTACATATACATCTATATAATAATATTATATATATATAAGTATATGTCACATCTGTCCATCCTCTCTCCCCAAAAATCTACCACTGTTATTAATAATGCTCTTTATGATAGCAGGTTGGGAAAGAGATGAAAAAAGAGTAATTTGACGGAGACTGACATTGAAAGTGTCAAAGATAAACACACACATATGAAACAAAGTAGGTTTCATTAATTATGTAATACATAGTTTAATGGTACCTCGGCTATAACTAAACCTCAGTCGTAATGAAGTTTTTTTGCTCTGTCCCAAGAATGTCGTCGTTACATCCCAGGTCCACTGTATCTCCATATATATGTAATATTTAGATAGGCCAATTACATTGAATAGAATACTACTAAACTTAGCATGCTCTATGTCTCATTCACCTTTGTTGAATCATCGTCCTTCAGTTTATATTTTACTCCAATCACGACACCATTCTCTTGTAACAATTTCAGGGCTGTACCCTCAATGTATGTTACACTGTAGAGAAAGAAAAATAAATGATGCAATTATATCAAGCTGATTTAAATTATGTATAGTTTGTATCCTAGCAATTTTCATGTGGTTACCACAGCATTATAGCCATTGATTGTACACATCTCTCTTCTATAAATTATCCAACTTTTAAGCAGAGTGTGCACTGACAGAGGGATATTTAAAAAAACAACATCTCTGCATTGTTTATGGAGACCTCATCAGCTCTACATGAACAAAATATTAATATACATACTATCCCTTACTTTGGTTCCTTTTTTGCTTCCTCTCGGAGAGCTGATATGAATCTGCCATGATGGAAGGCAGTACCAGAAGTGATAGAGTCTATTGATTCTGTGTCTGCTTCTGGATATGGCACAACAACTTCTGTTTTGGCAGCCTGATTGTGAATGACGTAGCCTCTAATTTTGTGGGCATCCAGTCCTTGAATACAATCTGTGTCATGAAAATTATAAATTCAGGGCCGACAATTTTTTAGGGTGAGGAAGAAATCAGAGAAAAATGTTTACAGATTTTGTATAAAAGATATTAAATGCCTAAATAGCACTCAAATTTCCTTTTCATCGGGTTAAGGTAAAATAAATAATAAATTAAAATATATTATTCTGTGTCAGTGAAATGAACACACAAAAAAAAATATTTTATCTTAAACTATATCGGTACTGTTCTTCAAGAATAGAACAAAAACTGAGATATTTATGAATGATTTCAAATTATAATATGCAATAAACCACTACCTTTCAAACCAAGTTCATGTAAAGCCCTTACACCTCCAGGCTGCAGCAATTCTCCAACAATTCGATCAGGCTCTTTCAAATCACGTTCAATCACTGTGACTTTTCTACCATCTCTTGCTAAAACAGCTGCCATCGCCGATCCTCCTACTCCAGAGCCAATGATGATAACATCAGGATCAACAGACTTGAAGTGTTTGCTGGGTTTTGTTACTTTTATTGGCTGAATATTTAAGGATGGACAATGAAAAAGAAATATAATTCAAAAGCTAATCATAATTTGTAAAAGGAAAAATCTTATACATATTGTAAGTCTTAGCCTTCAGTCTTCATAATACCATAGCTGACAAATTCAGATAGCTAAGTATCCTTGTCAAGGCGTCTAAAGCATTTTATTATTCTAGTATTTTGATATTACGTAGTGTTGTATATATTTCCGCTTCTGCTTGAAATCTTTTGTCTCTTTACTGTAGTTTACATTTGTTGGGAGTTTACTCAACAATCTGAATGTATTAGGGAAATATGAAAATAAATGGCCATATATATACATTTGATGTAGGCAGTGTGAATGTTTGAGCACCAGATCTTGTGTGACTTTTCCTCTTGAATTCCTCTAGTGGTAATGTTGCTTGTCCATTAATTGCTTTGAAAAGAATTGTTTCTTTATTTCTAGCTCTTTGTTCTTTGATGGGTATCCACTGTAACTTATCCAAGTTAATTTTTGTGTTGCCTGTTGTATAGTTGTAGGTATTGTAATTGGTTACATTACAAATCTGCATGCATTTTTATGTACTTTTTCTTACTCATCTATTAGGTTTTGACAATGTGGATCCTATACACATTTTCCACATTCTAAGGCTGGCTTTCCATTTCACGTTAAAAAGACGTTCCACATTGCATGCTTCCATTAAATTGGACGCGATTTTCCTTTCCATGGGGCACGTCTTTGATTGATACTGGTCACGTACGCACGTTCCTCGTGCGTGGTTTATCCATTCGCCTACGGGTATCCATTCCTTCCTTCATAAATACCTTGCTACCGTCCTACATACAGTCATGTATACATGTTTACATGCATGATACATACAAAACGTACATACATACATACATACAGACAGACATGTATACACACACACATACATACATACATAAATGATACATACATACATACATACATACATACACATACATACATACATACATACATACATACATACATACATACATACATA